>PVJO010028529.1:0-22801 GCA_004026905.1 Hystrix cristata
CCAGTTTCGCTGTGCTTTCAAATCATCTAGTTTTTAATTGACTGAGTTGCTTGTCTTCGAGTTCTTCATGAAGCAAGTAAGGGAATACTGTACAAATGTCAAAATTTATCTTGAAATACTAAAGGAGTTTAAGAAAGAAGAATGCACTGGAGTGGCTGGAGAAAGGATGAGAAGGCGCTGGGGATTTAACTCACTGGCAGAGCGCTTGCCTAGCAGGCCACGTCCCCGAGTTCGATACCCAGAATCTATCCTGAGAAAACAAAATTAAAAAAAAAAAAAAAAAGATGAGAAAGAATCAACGCAGGTACATTTGCAGAGACAGCAAATTGGTAGAAAGCTGTCAGGAAAGTTGGCCAGACTGGACCACAAGAAGTACACACCCTGGTATTTCACAGATGGGTTAAAGTTGAGGGTCTTTTGTTTAAGGTCATATACAGTGCAGAGGTTGAGGGCCTCACGACTCTCCAAAAGGAAAGTAATCATGACGTACTGCAAACAGGTACCAGAAAAAAAAAAGAACTGGAAAAATAAATAAATAAAAGGGTGGAGTTTCCCTCAGTGCGAAGGCCTGGAAACAAAAGGAGAGAATATGAGCAGAGCTGTAAGTCAGGATACGAGCAACTCTGTCCTGCCTCTTCCATGCTGAAAGCTATCATATTAGTGGGGTAAAGGTCACTCGACATCTTTCATAATGTACAAGTCTCAATTTTTATCTAAAAGATGGAGAGGCTGAGGTTTCGAGTATTTGAAGAATGTGAAAAAGTGAAACAAAACCTTCACTTGGAGTAAATCATCAAAGTTTTCATTTTTTCTAAGAGCATTACTTTTAAATATCAGTTAGGAAAGAATAAAGTAAGTATAATTATCCCCGTAACAGTAGGGTTCTTATAGGAAAATAGAAAACTTTGGCATCTTTAGGCAAGATGGTTAATACAGAAATCAGATGTTTACTATGCTAGGTAGGAGCTCGGAGAATATTAGTCAGGACAGAGAAGTTGCTTCTAGCACTCAAGAAATTGAAAAGTCCAAAAGGAGAATTACTGCCGATAATTCCAGCTGTGTGTTACTTTAAGGTATGCAATTTGCAGGGAGAAAAGATAGAAACATAGTGAAGTCTCATTATCTGAATGTGATGGAGCCTCTAAAAACTTGTCTGTTCTGTTGAAAAACAGCAACTTTTTTTCCTTCTTTCTTCTTAAAAATCTCATGTGACTTCTTCCCATTTGGAGAAACTAATACTGAACTCTCCTGGTGGTAAAGTCTACTTTTGTACAGATGGAGACTTTCCACTCTCTCCCCAAGGAAGGACATGCATAGGTCCCATCACCTAGATGGACCACATTCCCTCCCATTACCTTAAAATGTAAATCGCATATGACAAGTTGGGTGTGGTGGTGCACAGCCTGTAATCTCTCCTACTCAGCAGAATGAGGGAGTAGGATCATAGGTTGAAGGCCAGCCTGGGCAACCTGGCAAGGTACTGTCCTAAAATTAAAAAAAAAAAAAAAAATCAAAAAGGGCTGGGGATGTACAGTACTTGTCTGGCACGTGTGGGTTCAATCTCCACTACAGGGGAAAAAAAAGAAAAGAAAAGAAAAGAAAAGTAAAGAAGAAAAAGACTCTGGCAAGGCTAAACACCACACTGTTCCATTTATGGGGAAAGAAGAGAGGAAAGAACAAAAGAAATTGGTCTGTGTATGTAAATATATACATAAAAATGCAAGAAAAAATATAAGAAGTTATTCCATTCTTCTTTCTTTCTTTCTTTCTTTCTTTCTTTCTTTTTTTTGCAGCTGTCACAAGATGAGATTTTTCTGAAGGACAATTTTAACCTCAAGGAAAATGGTGGAGTCTTTGGTATTTTAGGAATTATAACCTCTAATATTTTGGAGCTCAAAGATGTGGAGATTAGAAACACATTTTGTGGATGGCTTTAGTGGTAAACGTGAATGATATTACTTCCATTTTCAACACTTTGTTTTTAAGACAGTGTTTTCATACTGTGGGAAAAAAGGGCATAATATATTGGCCACTTGTTTTTTATACTTAATACATATCTTAGAAGAGTCCATCTCATTTGCGAGAAGCTGAATCCCAACATGTTTTTGGACCTGCTTCAGAGCCTTCTCTTTTTGTAGTATCCAAACAAAAACTAAAAGTGAAAACCATCTTCAGGTGTATTTTAATAATTAGCTTGTTATATAAAAATATAAATCTGGAGAAGCAGAGTTTCACTGGAAATGTGCATGGACAGGAAGATACCTCTCTTTTCTCTCAAGTGACTTGATATGGGTGTTTTTACAATAAATCTCTTTTAATTTTCCTTTATGGAAGAACAGTCTCCAGAAATATGAAGTTCAAGAAAATTCTCAGGAACATAATTTATTTTACCATCTGTCTGTCTTAGAAAACTATCAGTTAATAATGTAATTGTTCAGCAACGTGTTCTCAGTTGTACATGAGCTACATCAGCATGAAGACTTCAGTTTGCTATGTATTGCAGGAAGTCTGCCATTAAGCTTTTCTTTTTACTTTCTTCTCAGTTACATCTGGAAGCACCATACATTTTCAGCTCGTCCATAAAAATAATAATACTTTATTTCAGTTTAAAATATTAGCAATATTTTAGAGCCTTAACACAATGGATAATAAAACACACTTTTCTAAGTTTTTAATTAGAGTATCTCAATTTTTTAATTTTTTTTTCCTTCAAAAATTTAAGAAATAATGAAGGAGAAGGACTTGCTATTCTAAAGATGTATGGTTACTAGGGAACAATTCCATTTCCTTATGCTTATGTATGAGTCTTTTGTTCTGTCGTCTTTTGGTTTTTTAGTGAGCAGATGTTATATATATTGAAGCTCCTATAGTAAATATGGGTAATTAGTCATCTAAATATTTCATGGAATACATTTACCTACATAGGAGATATTCTAAATCTGCTTGTCTTTTAATTTCTGGAAGAAGATTTATCCAAAGATCTCAGTTCTCCAATGAATTTAAGAAGAATTGTAGATTTTGTTTGGTCGAGCTTGTTCCACTGATGTGCATAAAAGAGGTGATTTCCAGCCTCCTTACAGGACAGATCAGGAATCAGTGGCCTCTAAATAAGGAATTTTTAAAGTACAATCCTGAAAATTCTAAATGTTTCTAGCATAAAATTTAATTTTACTTCAACACATCCCTAACAAGAATTGTGTCAAGAAGTGTTCTTAAGAATTGGCCAGAATAGTTCACAATAAGTCTTTGGGTCTAATATTGACATGAGTCTGTATTACGTGGGCATAGTTTCTTACTCTATATGTTGAGTGTGTAACTTCCCAACTAAAAAATTGACAAGGTAAGAACTGTGAAAAATATACTTTGAAGTTATACCATTTGAGTTCAAATTCTTGCTATTCAACTTTTTAGCAATAAGGTATTTGCCAAATTACTTAAGTTATGCAAGCGTTATTTCCTCATATTCTACACAGGTAAAAATAATAATTAGCACCATGGGCTATGGTAAATTTTAAAAGAGATAAAGCAGATGAAGCTTTTCACATGCTAACTTACATATGGTGGTGCTTAATAAATCCAGATTTTAATAAATATTGTATTTAATTTAGCAGCAAATTTAAAATATGATTATAAGATTTAGAAATAAATATAAAATATATCTTTGCTTATCCATTTATGTGTTGAGGTAGGATTACATAAATAGCTTGAAAAATTATTATGTGCAAAAATAATTCACTAACAATTTAATTTATAACTCTGGACACTTATAATACAGATTTATAAAAGGGTAATACTATTCTTGACTTATATTTTTCCATTACTACATTACAAAATCTTTGGAATAAGTAAGGCTGGTTAATGATAAAAAATACCCAAAATATAGAACTGAAGAAATTAATCGAAACCCTTGTTAGTTCTGCTTTTCAGGAGGGAGGACACGATCTGCGGAGATAAAGACACCTTTGCCCATCGCATGACATGACACAGATATCCGTATCTTTGATGATTCATCCTAGAAAGAGCTCTCTGTATGACAGAAGGGTCAGTGATATCATCACATTTAATTTTAACATGTTTGATCCAAGTTCTCGAGTAGAAACCAAATACTGGTTGATAAAGAAGTTCAGTGGCGAATTCATAAAATTTATATTGTATTGGATAATACAGGACTAATCTTTCAAAATTTGGTTCCCACTATATGATTAGATAGTTGGTGATATTTAAAGAGTGAGTATTGAAGAGTGACCATTGAAAAGCAATGGCTTATGGAGATATTGTGATACAGTATCCGTTCTCTATTTGATTATGCATAGAGTACTATATGCTATTCAATTTGCAAACAATCAATTGATTTTATTTTCAAACTATTTTTGTAAAATGTGTTATTTGCTCAGCTTCTTAATGATGCTTCTGCTAATCACTGTAATTTTCTTTGCCAGAATATAAGCTTGACTGAAAGAAATCGTATTTTTAAGTAAAATTGTGTCTTGAAGTTATAACTACCATTCTCAGAATAATAGTTATTATTTATTTAGCATTATATATATTATGCACTTTTCTAAGTTCCTTAAATGTACCTAGGGCTCTTCTAAATGATGCTGTGAAATACTGCTATTAACCAGATTTACAGATAAGGAAACTGAGGCAAAATAATAATTTCTCATACTCACAGTGCTGATGCATATTGAAATTGACATGCAAATCAGGCCACTGACTCAAATACTCAAATACTACACTCCTAACTACTGCACTAGCTGCTTTCCACAAATAATGGCCCTCCCAGCCTAGCAGACACTATTCTTTTTTTGACACAATTTGTAATCAATTTTGTTAAAAACTTTCAGACTACAACATTGTCACACGTAACAATCAATAGAGCATGCCTCCTGTCTGTCAAAACTTTCAGGAGTAGAAGCTTTCTGTCTAGCAAAGGCAGATGAATTCATAAGGCTGATTTTCAGTCTTCAGTAGTGGCCAGTGGTGGGGACTAGGACTGGGGAGGGGCACAACCTCTTACTTCTTCTGTCAGGATGGACCACCATAACTTGACAAGCATTTAAGTTATTTGTTGTGAAAACATTGAATATTTCAGTGAAAAAATGAAATGTCAGTTTTCATTTTTTCTTCCTTGTTTATACTCAGCACTATAACTAAATGTTAAATTATCACTTACTCCATGACTTCTGCTAAAAACCATTACAAATAAATATATATCACACATTCACTGAAAATTTTAACTTTTTTTCTAGTGGAAATTGAAGCCCATAAGTTAACGGTGCTTATCATATTGTTTGTGAACTGAGGAAGATATCATATACATTAAAATGTTCTTATTGTCATATTTCTTCTCAAACTTCAATGAGATTTTAAACAAAATTTGAATCAAAGTGTTTTTATATTTGGTAGGACTGATTTAAAAGTCATTCATAACTCTCTTTAAAGAAGGAGATGAAATCTGTTTCAATTTACTATGGGACACCTTCAAATCAACCTGTTGTTTTTTTTCTGATGAACTTGCAAAGCCATATCAAGATTACTTACTGGTGGGATCATGTCATCCTTTCATTTATTTTTTATTAAACATGCTGCTGAGTGAAAATGCTTCAATCATTCTCAAAGAAAGCAGAACCACCAATAGAATTCTTAATAAATTGATTCTAGTTTGACTTGAAGTACATGATAAGTTATTGATTTCAATAGTACATATATATTGTAAAACATATATACAACTATATATGCTTATGAAAGTATATAACATGTACTTTCAGGTTAGTAAGATAATTTGTTCCCGAACCCACTTTTCTCTGATTATATAAATTAGAAATCCCATAATATGTTTGTTTCAAAGTAAAGTACTGAAATCTATAACAGAGATAAAATCCCCTGTGAACATTTTTCATTATGCTTGTTACTTCTTTTATGCTACTAGCCAATTATAAATTAAAACACTGATACTGTACATACCAAAATTCTGACTCTTGCAATTTTTTATCAAAGTAATTTTAAAAGTGAAAAGTACTTTAATCATACTTACAAAACTGACTTAATTTTTTTCTGTATATATAAATCAAAAACACATATTTGTATCTACCTCTATTGGTGAAACATTTTTATGCATGTACTCATGCTTACTTATCAGGCGCATACAGGTACTACTGTATCAATACCTCATGTTCTATATATGTGTGTATATATGCATGGATGTGGACGTTATAATCAGTGAAATTCGCTTTATTATGTTGCCAGTACATACCTACTTTATTTCAGCCTAGTATCTTGAAGGTGACTATTCTAGTTTCCAAGGTGAATTATATAAGCAATAATATATTTGTAATTTTCATCTTTAATATGACCAATTATGTCTATAAACATAGTATCAACCCTAGTCTACTGGTCTACCTCTATCAGCAGTAGAGGTTACTTAATACAGATGCTTTGTGGAAGTTACCACCAGATGGCATTCTTGTGTTTTTGATCATGCATATTAATTTCTGAACCACTAAAGTGAAGTTTTTGTTAGAAACAATTTATCTGCATCATCTTTTAAAATTATGAATTATTAAAGAAGCAGCTTTACCTTGCTTAAGGAGACTTGCATTCTAGTTATGATTCTTTTCCCATTTTGGGCAAATTCTCAATTTTTTTTTCACATTCGTTTAAATAAAAATATTGGAGACTATGGTTCAATTCAAACGCATATTATCAAACAGCTGTTCTGTCCATGGTACTGTGCTAAATGTTCTGGGGGTTACAGTAGTGAATTGTCAAGGCCCTTAAATAGTTACAGTTAGGCACTAAATATTCAGTAGAGCTCTTTACCTAACTTCTATCTAATGAAGCTGCTAGATTCAGTACTGTTTTCCATGTTCTCTGTACACACACTGAAAATAACTGGTGAGCAGATTATAAAGGATCCAATATGACATATTAATGAATTTTTACTTTATTATAGAGTATATGAAATAAATCACTTAAAGGTATCAAAGTTCTTGTTAATTGTTAGTTGGCATCTTACAAGTTTGCATTAATGAAGCGGGGAATCATATGATCAAATTTGTGTTTTATAAAAATTAAATTGGAATGAAGAAAGTATAGACTAGGAATAGACAGAACAGTTAGAAGCTTACAATGATTGAAGTAAGAGATTAAAATGGCAAAACCATGATATAACATGAAAGATAAAGATATGATCTAACATAATATGAAATCTAAAAACACTGATTTCACAAAAATAGGGAGTAGAACAGTGATTAGCAAGGACTAGAGTGGTCAAGAGCAGAGTTTTAGGGAGATGTTGGCCAAAGGATACAAAGACTTAGTTGTATAGGGGGAATCAGTTCAAGAGTGTTAGTGTACCACATGGTGACTACAGTTAACAATGTATTGGGTTCTTGAAAAGTTCTGAGATCAGACATTAAGTATACACACCACAAAAATTGTAACTTTGTGGGGTCATATATATTTTAATTAGCTAAATTTAGTCATTCCATAATGTATATGTATTTCAAAACATCATGCTGTACATGATTAAGACCTATAATTTAATCAGTCAATTAAACAACAGACTTTTGGCATCTGCTTAAAAAAGAGATTCAAATTAAAATGGTAAAGAGAAAATAAAAGTAAATGGCAGAAATAAAGATTTCTCCTTTGTCTGAGAACAGGGGTCATTTCCACACATAATTGATAAAAATGAATGGGTAAGTGGTAGATAATTCTAAAGTTTCTAGTTTAGGTGGCAAAGTATATAGAGAGTTATTATCAGAAAGAACAAAAGGACAAATTTAAGATTTTAATAGTAAGAATTTTCTTTGGACATGCTGAATTTAAAGGCTTGTGGTTCAACGAATGAGAATATTAACAATTTACTACAAAATTTAAGAAAAAAAGACAAAGCAGCTAGCGAAAAACTTATAAAATATGGCTAGAAAAATTAGGTATAAACATTTCTCACTTTTTAACCCCAATATATTTTATTAATACCATAAAGGTCATTTGAAAGTCAATAGCATCATCATTTTATCTAAGTAATCTGTTACAACCATTCAGATTCAGATGTCAATATAATGTGTCTTGAATGAAAAACAAGGATTTTACTTCTATTTTTAGTCCTAAGAAATTGTGTACATATTGATTAGATTGTGTTAAAAGAAAATGGAAGCTAGGAGTGGTGGTTGTGCATGAGTGTAATCACAGCATTTTGGAAGGCTAAGGCAGAAAAATTGTAAGGTTCAGCCCCTGGGTAATTTTGCAATTTAGGGAGACTCTGTCTCATAGAAGTGGGAGAGGTACCATTACAGTCTTTTTAATATTAAGATTTTCCTCTAAATGAAGAGGTGTATAATTTTTCTATAGAGAAAAATCATCTGTTTCACATGGGAACTCTCGATTACTTTCAAAATATACAGTAATATATTTTGGGCTCCGGACTAGATCGTGAAGCATAAGTCCTTCTCATATTCTTCTAGTAACACACACACACACACACACACACACACACTCACACACACACACACACACAAAATCAGTTATTTTTTCTCTTTGCCAGAATCCCCATATCTAGAAATATCAATTTAAGCCCTTCCTTTCTAATTTATAGGTAGCTGAAAACATTGAATTCCCATAAAAATTTAAACTTTTTCTATCTTCAAAATGAATTTGTGAGAGGTTTAACATAATTTCTGATTTTTTTCTACATGATTCTTAAAAGGAAGTATTTCAAAAAGGAGTAATAAAAGTGACATTTCAGCAAGATCTATGCTACTGAAATGAACTAAGAAATGGAAAACTTAATGGGAAAAATTAATTTTCAAGATAAATCTATGGCTTCCATTGCTATATTTGCTTATTAGGAAAAATTTAAAAGTTTTATTGAACAAATGGAGACAGAATATCTTAATTTAAAGACAAATATTTAAAAATTCCTATTCCTATTTCTAACTTCATTGAAATTAACATACAATTATTCTGACTTTTAATAAAAATATCAAAATTAGTCCATGGCAAAGAGAAAATAAAGTATTACAAGCATTAATTTTCTGGATCAAGGAAAATAATTTATTTCCAAAAATGATGAGTTTACATTTTGATTAAACACAATTTCACCTAATTTTACTATATTTTAAATCTATCTTTAAAAGTTCAATTTACCATATTTGACAGCTCAAAAAGTCTGTGTTATTTCTCCTACAAGGCAATCACTAATAGATGCAATGGAATGATTCGTGGAGAATTTTCATTTTAATTGTGAGAAAAAGTAAATGTAATTTTTTTTAATATGTGTATTTGGTCTTTCATTAGAAAAATGTGATAAAAATTGTAGCACTGGTTCTTATGGCCTTTACTTCTGACACTGTGCCACACACTTGAATTATAAATATTTGACAAATGTAAATGGTACTTATCTTGGATATCAAAATAAGTAGACATTTTGAATTATGTTGCCATACAAGAGTGATTTTTCTAGAATAGATAAATGGTTGAAGTATCTGACAATTTTAAATAAAAACAGCAAGAAATGGGTCACTATTTATAAGTAATGAAAAAAGCATATTGTACAATAGAGTCAAATTAATTATCTTTTTAACAATGAAGGCAAAATCAGTATAGTTAAACTTTTGAACATGTTTTAATATCCTGCATGATTATATTAGCATTAAATTTGAAATTTTAGGTGTCTTTGTTAACAAGTTTAGAAGAGAATTTGTGCCGAACTGTTCAGATTCTAGAGGTGGTGACAGGGTTGAGTGGATATCACAGGAAGATCACGAATATCAGGCCGGAGGAGATAATTCTAGATCTAGTGTATATGATGAGCAAGAGATAAAAAGTACTATGGCTTGTTCAAGAAAAAGGATATTGTTTGTGCATATAACCAATAATGGGTAATGGGAAAAATGAGGAAAAGTGGTAGATAGGGTTATAGATCTGATCATAGGAAAGGTCACAAGGTCTTAGAAAAGACATTAGGTTTTTTGAACAAGCGATATACAGAAGTCACTAAAGTTAAGAGAAGGAGCAATAGGGTCAGTCTGATATCTTAGATTTTACTGTGAGTAATGGAAAAGTTGGCTTTGAGAAAAACTGAGAAACCAGACAGAGAGATGTTTTAATTGTCAGGCAAGAAATGGTGATGTTCTAAGGCTTTGACTGAATAATACTAATAAAAGGACAGACTTGCATTTGAAAAATATGAGCTAGGGTGGGAAAAATTAGGGAGAGTTTATGTGGAGACTGAATAAAAAGTGAAGGGTTTCAGAATGGTGCCAAAATGAATAAGACTATTAGGCGGTTCGATGCATGAGACTGAATTTTTCAATCAAGCATCTAAGTCAGGACATTTTCTTGGGCATGAAATAGTGAGCCACTATAATCCACTGTGCACTAAGTGCTTAGATGTGGCTTCCTATATGAACATCAAGCTGTCCCTAACTAAATTCTACTGCATGTGTCCAGTTGTCTCTTGAGCATTCATTCTTCATTCTGTACTCAACAAGCATTCTCAAAGGCGTGCAATGGCTAAGTACTAGCTTGCTGCTTTTTCCTTTTACATGTCCCCAGTCTCAATTTTCTGTATCAGTTTTCAACGGAAACCTTTGCTAGTTTATGTCAACTCCTTTCTTTATATCTGGACCATAACTCTCCTGCCCTTTATTCCATTTTAGACAGACCTAAAAATATTTTTCAGTGTTCAATGACACTCAAAATCTTCAGCAAATTTAACTTGTTTCCAACAGCTTATTAATTTGATGGCAGATACTGGAGAGTCTTTCCTGCCAGTAAGATTTGGAGATCTGGTCACTAACACATCCCTAAAATATTTTTTTTCTTATGCTTCTAAGCTACCCCTCCTAATGTAGGAGGACTTTTCCTTACTGACTTCTCCATACTGTTTCCTATGATAGAAAACATTTCTACAGGATCAATGATTATGTTTGAGGAAACCTCATCACTGTCTATTCTTCACCAATTAGACACAAATTTGTTTTGTGGGGAAAAAGAATCACAGGCATCAAATAAAATAATTTACAAAAATTTAACCTATTGACTGGGATATAATGCATGTTGCTCCACACTGGGGAAGTTCACAGTAATTAAACCGTCCAGAACAAGAGCTACCCTTCCAATATTTTTTGGTCAGAAGTTTTAAAGTCAGATGAAACATACCACAGAATAGAACAGGAGCCATGCTGTACATCCAACATCAGAAATCAACTTATCTTTTGTACTTTCCTACATATTCCTTTCATTTTATATCCTCTAGGAGCTTGAATTTATGTTATATAACATATTTGATAATAAAATACGTATATTTTGAAGTAGCAACAAGTTGCTGCCATGAATGAAGTTCTCTTAACAGCTCACACTTCAGAAATTTTACTACTGCGAGCTATGCTGCCAATATTTTAAAATCAGCAGCTTTTCTAGTGATGTAATTACCATACAGTGAACAATACATAGTAAAATCAAAATTCTGAGAAAGCATTTCTGTTCTTCATGGCCCCAGGGGTAGAAAGGTTGATTTCCTTAGAGAGTTGGCCACTTTGCTATGTCCAGGGGACAATTTAATGCAAAAAGACAACCAGGACCAGAGAGACAGAACTTATGTTCTAACTTTGGAGATTTGTCTTTCTAATGGCACAGCAAACTGCAGTCATTAAGAACTCTGGAATTAGAACTGGGGGGTTTAAATCCCAGCTCAACCACTTAGTAGATTTGCAACCTTGGGCAAGATAGCAAACCTCTAAAACAGCTGCAAAATGTAAATAATGCCTTAGCTTGCAAGCCCTTTGTAAGGAATGAAGAAGTCAGATATAACAATTAATGAGGGCCTAACTTGTAGGAATGTACAATAAAGAGAAGAATGATCACTAACAATTCTCTTTCTATAGTAAATTTTGGGATTAATGAAGTAAAACTTGAGTAAGGAGGTAAAAAATGGTAAGTGAAAACATTATAAAAAGCAGAAATTATAAAACTATACATGAAGAAGAATGGAAAAGTACGGCATTAAGTTAAGCGTATAAAGATTTACTACAAAAGATAGTAATGTCCTAGAAATGCTACGAAAATCATTTGACATTGGGCAACTTGCAGAGTGGTTCCTTGGAGGATCAGGGGTTCATGCAGGCAGCATGGCGCAACATATACTAGTATGTGAATCAAATGAAACAGAACCAAAATATGGAACAACACACCAACCTTCCCCTGACAGAAAACACCTAGTACTTTCTTAGAGAAGTGTACTGATAGTTAGGACATGGACACCAAGACCACACAGCTGGTTGCAAGTCTTAGATCATTTATACTCTAGTTACATGGGCATGTACAAGTTATTTAATCTCTCTGTTCCTTGGTTTCCTAGTTAGTAACCTAGTTAGTAACAAAACCTACCCTAGTAGGACTGTTTGGTGTTTAAATGACTCAATAAAAGTAAAACATTAGATTTTTGCTTAATACTTACTAATTGCATTATAAATATTAATATTACTATTTAAAATAATGCTCAATTGTATAGTTTCTTTGAAGATATCTAAATCATTTACATATGTTTATCTACTAATGAATCTCCTCAACATTTCCTTAATCTCAATTTAAATTTATCCTGTATAATGTCCATTGAATGTATCATCATGCTGAATATCCTCCATATCAAGAACAAAAACAAAAATATCAAAACTTTTTGCCCCCCTTGTTCCCTATTAGCTATTATCCTTTAACAGAATTGTCTGTAATTACTGTCTGTAATTCTTGCTTCATCAATCATGGAAAAAGCCTTTCCAATCAGGTTTTTTCAAGGTCATCTATTCTGCCAAATCAACTGTTAATTTTCAATCTTCTTTCTTGATTTCTCAATAGCACTTGACACAGATCAATTGTGGCCACCTCTACGCCAAGCTATCAGTCCCTATATTCAACTTCCCAGGCCATATTCCCACTTGCAAACATGTAGGCTTCCCAAATTTAACATTTGTTAAATAAAATTTCTGCTTTTTGTTCTCAAAACTACTCTTCCTATAGCTCTTCTTACTGTCATCACTCTGCCCCGCACCCCAAGGATCACCCTTCCAGACTCTTGGAACAGCATCTTTCCTACTAGTCCCTGTTTCTGTGTCTGCCTTCCTAGTGTGCATTCTCAGCACATCAGCTAGAGAGGCCTTTGGGAAATATGAACACACTACCACTCTTTTGATCAAATGGTGACTTCAATTCTGAATAAAATCGAAGCCCATCTAAAATCTTCGTGACCTAAGAAGACTCCCTTGACTCAGGCTACTCTCTCTGCAATCTCATCTACCAGTGTCCCTTTTCAGATGCTGTTAGGGTCACAAGGACACTTTGCTATTCTATAGAAATACCTTGATATCAGCTCCATTTCAGGTAAGCTTAAAAGATAACTACATTTCACTTTAAGATCTTCCAAAATTAAAAATAAGGGGTGGGTGGGATTTTAATCTGATGAACATTATAGAAATACCAGGAAAGATCTGAATATCATATTTGTGGATTCTGTCACATATTTCATGTCTGTAACCTTTAGTAGACATAACTGGATAATAATAGTTTGAATGAATTGTGGCTCTGAAATTACACTTTTTGCTGAAATTTCATTAAATCAGGAGTTTGTTTTTTTTAAATAATCCTCATTTTACTTCTTGGGCATAAATAAAACAACTTTTGGGAGTGACTATAATTAGAATCATAAAAATTACATGATATTTTTACAACATATAAAATATTTGATAAAAACTGTAAAATGTTTACATATATATACACATTCATATATCTACATACATGTATGTAGAGTATTTATATCTCATGGGCATTTCTTAATTTCTAGATGATGATTATCTGACTAATGGAAGGAGATATTCGACACTGACAAGGCAGAACATTATAAACACATCATTGTTGTGTGTAACTGAACACTACAATGAATCAAAATTAAATTGTACTTCTACAAAAGCAAGTTCTACATTAAAGATAAATAGTGAAGAAGACAGTTTTATTAATAATATCAGCATAGAAGCAAAATTGTAGTTTTCAAATTACTGCAGATATGATTAACATACAAATCAATCAGTCTTTCTATTCTTGACATATTTCAGGTACATTAAAAATTAGAAACAAAATATCTTCGGCTCCTTTAAGTAAATTATTGCTACAGCTTTAATGTTGTCCCCTCCAAAATTCAGGTTGAAATTTAATTGCAAATGTCTCAGTATTAGGAAGTGGAGCCTTTAACAGATGATTTGATCATAAGGTCCCCACACTGTACAAACAGATTTATGTGAGTGGTCTCTTTAGACACTTTCACCATCTGCCACATGGGGACATGGATTTTCTCCCCTCAACAGAATAAAAGATTCAATACACCATGTTGCAAATGGAGACCAGGGCCTTATCAGGTAACAGATCTGTTGGTGCCTTCCTTTTAAGACGTTCCAGACCCCAGAAGAGTAAGAAATAACTTTCTCTTCTAAGTTACCCAGTCTCAAATATTTTGTTATAACAGTACAAAACAGATCAAGATAAATATATTGCAAGCTCATTGAGGCTTGTCTTATTCATTCACTATAAAAATGTACTGAAAATATTTATCTAATCTCTTCTGAATTATCCATTTTTATTTTATCACTCAAATGCAGCCTAAATAAGCCATCATTTTAACATTCATAACAAAAGCTAAAATTATTAATTTACATTTAATATTTAGAAGAAGCATGGCATAATGAGAAAAGAATAGGACTCATAGTAAGGAAACTGAGAATTCAGTCATGTCCTGCTTGTAAATTACTTATTCCAGTCAGTTTATTGTCTGACTTTCTGGTTTTTTTTCAACTGTGAACTAGGGGTTTCAACCTGATGAGTTCTAAGTTCTGTGCGAGTTCCAAATTTCAAGATTCCATGATTACATCTTGAAGGAAATGGTGGCTGCCTGATTTTGAATTTTGTATTTCCCCTAAAAATCAACATAAACAAATAAGAATGGAAACAAAACCATGCATAACCTGTGCCATCAAAATGAATAGGTAAAAGAATACTGCACCTGGTATTTATTTGTAAATAGAAAAAAAAATTCCACAGAACCTACCAGCATGACTGTGAACATAGACTTGAAGAGAAATAGATTAAGAAAGTTTTTGAAAAATTCAGGTAATAAGGTACAAAGAGAATGCATAAAAAGCACAATCAAAATTATCTTCGTAAACAGCAAGTTAAATATTAAATGCCAAAGTATCAGATATAAATTAAGACAAGATACTTCACAATACTGACTACGTGGCAGAAATTTAAAATTTGTAGGACTGGAGTTAGCAGCTTCAATAAGGCACACACACTTACTGGAAAAGTGTATTGATCATAAAAATGAGTATGAAATGAAAATGAAAAACAACAGAAAAAATATGGAATCCCTAATCAATGACAAACAAGATACACCTCTTAGTCTCATAAATAATATGCACGAAATAAACCCTACACAACAGTATGGAGAGTATTCTTAAACTACGAATACTGCTGATGAAATGAAAAGAAACAGGAAAAAGCCAACCACATCTATAGAACACTATAGTAAATAAGAAATGGGAATCAACATATTTTTTATAGTAAAAATTTTTCCTCTGAAAACCACCACAGAGAATAGTAAGCCTGGAATATAACACACCAACATAAATTAAATGTAATTAAGCAAGAAACATAATATAAATACCTCCTTGAATGAGAAATATAAATACTAGAACTATAAATGGGTAGAAAATGGGTTTTAATGAAGCGATAACTGAATTAATTCATGAAAGAGATAGACAATTACATTAGAAATAAAGATAAATTACCAGGTGTCCAAGGGAGAAAGATTCAGTGAAATTTTAATAAAATGAATTTAATAAAGCCAGAAAAAAACTCTGAGATAAGGACAATGAGACAAAGAATAAGTAAAAAGAATAGGGAGACGGTAGCTGAAATAGAAGAGAGACAGATAACACAAGTTTATATATTAGCTCTGAAGAAAAAAATAAAAATGGTGGAACAGACTTAACATTTCCAGCTATAATTTACAGACATTTTCATATAAAAGAGATGTCAAGTATAAACTTTAAATAGACTATTGGATGCTAGAGAAAATTGATCTGGTACTGTCACTTCTGAGATTAATTCTAATAAGCCTATTGGCTAAGGAAAAAATTCTGCAGTGCCCTAGGTTGTAGGATGAAATAATTTAGAGGAGCATGAGAATGAGAGTAGTATCAGACTGTTCTAAGAAAAAAAATTCAAAGCAAGACAACTGTCTTAGGGAATCAGGGAATACACACAAGACACTGTGTCCAACTGTGCTGTCCTTTCAGTAAAAAGGCAAGAGAAGGAAATCTTGACTACAGACAATTGCTGTTCACATGTACCCTTCTAAAGGAACTACTAAAGCTTTGTGTAACCCAGAGATAACTGGGAAAAATTGTTAAATGGATTAAAAGTGAGAAATTTATATTCTAATTTTAATACTAAGGTAATATAATGACTGGGGTCACAGATAAGAAAAACATAGAAACATCATATTTTCTGCCATAACAGAGGTAATGCAACAAGCAAAGGGGAGGGGATAGTTTGTGTAAGTATTCATAAAGACAGATCTGTTTGCTACAATTGGTCATATTGCAGCAATTATATTCATCTCAGTACTCTATCCTCTTCTGGTAAATATTTCAATAATGTATTACTTCCTAATTCAAAGAAAATATAAATCACGAGGTATGAAAAAGCATGTTCTTTGTCTTCTGCTTCTGCACATATGTAAATGCTTCAGTATCAAACCCGTCTTTACACATGAACTCGTGATTCTTGGCAATATGCCTGTTCCTGCTAATGACTGTTCTTTCCAACGATTCTTTCCGTCTATGCTCTTGATCTATGCCTCACAATTTTCTCAGGGACATTTAGTTGAACACATCTCTGAACTGTGGAGCTTACTCATACAACATACTGACATATATGAAAATCAGCACACTTTACATGATAGCTCCTCCTTGTCCCTCAGATCTTTCAGTGAGGAGCAGCCACACTGACCTTCCCTCCTTGCACCATATTTTCTTGGCATCATAGCTGCTCACCTAGCTATTAAAGTAGAAATCTCTGTGTTGTTTCTGATTATTCCCTCTTCTTAAATGCTACTTTCAGAGCATTTGTACATTAGAAATGGCCAATTTTGTCTTTCAAAGATCAGAGTCTGTTGTCTTCTGACAACTTCAGCTGCCAATATCTTTGATTTAGGACTTCTTTATTAAAACAACCTCTTGATTCACCTTTCCCCTATGATTCACTTTCTATACAATTTCCAGAGTGGTCTCCTGCAAATAAAATCATAGAACTCTACTGATTGCTTAAATCCTTTTGTAGTCTCTGTATGGTCTGAAGCCATGTTTTCTTTCTGGTTCTGGTACATCTCTTTCTTACTGTGAAGCTTCAGAAATACTGACAATTTGTACGTGGCCTCTTGGAGCCAGGCGTTTCAGGATTTTGCTTAGGCTTTTAACACTTTCTCATTTATCCACCCCTTACATCTCTGCCTTTCCTGACCCAGTGTCATCTCTTCTCTGAAGCATTCCATGATAATTTGACTTTTTATTAAATCAACTGCTTTTTCATCTTTGCTACCATTATACTTAGTACATTTCCTTATTACATTCATGGCAATATACTTTAGTTTATTTACATTTATGCCTAATTCCTGTATACAATGAAGCAGGTACTGCCATAAAAGTAGCGGTCATGCCCACAGAACCTGTCATGGTGTGAGTCCATAAACTAGAGGTATTTAATGTTAGTTGAATGAAAACATGGAAGAAACACTTGAATTGTAATTTAGTGTGTCACTTCATTATCATTTATCATTCTGAACTCCTTACTTTCATATTCTAAAAGAATAATTTGTAAGTTAGTGTTTCAATAAGTTGAAGCCAGTATTCTTATATTTAAATTTTATTATAATAGATATTTTGGTGAGGTAATTTATATGCTTAAATATTCACATAGATTTTCACCCTAAAATAATTTAGAAGCTGTCGAGATACATGGATTATTTTTCATTACTGACTGATCCTCAAAGTTGCTTGAGTTAAATGTGGCACTTGATAAAGTGAAAATAAAAATGAGTTTTTACTGTCATAAATGAATGTTCACTCATTTTGCAAAACTAGTTCCTTTGTGACTACATATATACATATATATACAAACACACAAATATACTATGTTAGACACACACACACACACACACACACACACACGCATGTGCGCACACACACACCACCTGGTATAAACACATAATAACAGGAATTGAACAACCCAGGGCCTTCCCACTAAGCTACCTTGATCTACATCCCCAGCCTGTATCTCATTAAGTCACTAAAGCGCTCCAACTGGGCTTGAATTTGTGTTCTTCCTGCCTCAGCCTCCCAGAATGCTGAGATGACAGGCGTGTACCCCGGGGTCAGTCGGAATAACATATTTTTATGTTCTAAGTACACGCTGCATATTGTGTCTATCTCCTATTCCTATCTGTGCAATGTCACATATAACAAAAGGCGGTTCTTGCCCAAGGTGGCCATTTACTTGCATTTTCTCCTTTCTGAGTCATCTTTATCAGGTTTTAGTGATGCCATAAATTTTTCCACAAAATAACCTATCAAATTATTTTTCTTTAGGAAAATAAACCATCATCTTATAAGTACAAATTTCAACTTGACCAAAGGTTTGCTGGCAAGAATTTGAACTGTCAGAAAAGTATAGTTAACAATTCTCCTTCATTCACTTTTGACACACTGCCTTCTAAATCCTATCTTCTTGCTAAGGCAAGGTGTTCAAATCTTACTGTAGAAGTACATTTTGTGGGTGTCTCACAGGTTTCAATTCCGTGGACCTTGATCTACTGTCTTCTTCTCAGGGTAATGAGAAAATTGCTCCAAGGCACACTGTGAGCTGCAAGTTCGAGATAGGCTAAAATCCTCTTATCTTGAATTTTAATGATCATTTAAATTAATTTTTAAAATTGTGCTTTAGTTCTAAAGCAATGAATATTATATTCTTTCATTCCATTTTCCTCAGAAGTTCCTATCTGTTAATTCTACATCACGACTACTTGAGAAATACATCCTCGGTTAAGAATTTTAATTTGATTCCTTGGTACAAAAATGGTACAAATAATAAAAATGAAATTTAATTTTTCAAATCTCATGTTTTTATTGACCTTTCAATCTGTTTTGTAAAATGTCCCTAAATAAAACAGTTGTTTTTTATCTGACAATTTAGCATGTGAAGAGCTTTTGCAAATCCACTGATAAATCATTTTTCCAAGTCGATTTTCTTCTTTTAGGCTCAATGAATTGAATTTTTAGCTTATGCTTTCCTGCTGACCAAAAGTTAGAATAGTTGTGCCCTAAATTTAAGACAAGCAAAGATCATGATCAAACAACATCTTTACATGTTAACCATCCAGTAAACTTCTAGGTTTTGTCTTGCTCTTTCCCTAAACAGAAGAACAAGATTTACCTTCCCAAACAATTTCACAGCACACAAACCATGAACAGAAAAATATTATGCCTTAAGTAAACTGGTTTTGTTACCAGTGTAATATTTCATTCTATAGTCTTTTTTACAGTGTATGTATTATTGTTTGAATTTTTATATTTGTAAGAGGAACCTTCATTCTGTTTAGGATGCCCATTTATATAACAAGTTCATATATTTAAAGATGCTTAAGTATTAGTTGTTGAAGTTGTTATTTATAAGCCATAAAAATCAACATGTGTAGACAATATGATTATTTTGAAATACATGTACCAAGACAATTATAAATAGACAATTTAGATTAAATTTTTACCCTTCCTCAAAGGAACAAAAGAAAACAAATTTTCTTCTATTTAAAGAATTACTTTGGAAATGCCACAGTCCAGTGACTGCTGTATTTGCTTTTACAAGTGAATTAAAAAAGAGACTAGTCCACCCCCTTCTTGTTACCTAGGATGTATCAAACAGAAAATGAAAATTTTATTGTTTTGAGTGGTTTTCGAAAGTCAGTTTGAGTCAAAGATTGTTTTTTTTTTTTTTTTTTTTTTTTTGGTGGTGCCGGGGATTGAACTCAGGCCCTTGTGCTTGCAAGGCAAGCACTCTAATCACTGAGCTAAATTCCCAGCCCCCAGATTGTTTTCTTTTTAATAAACTTAATATAGTGTGAAATATTGTGAAAGCTAAAATCATTTAAATCTACATTCCATTTCAGTTGAACTGGGAGGGATGCAAGATCAGCCTTGAGATTTTTTGTTTTGCTTGTGGATGTCTCCTTGTTCCATTATCAGTTGTTTAAAAAGACCCTGGTGCTCTGTTTTATTAGCTTTGTTTTTCTGTCAAGATAAGTTGCCCTCATTTATGTGAGCTTATTTCTGAGACCTCGATTCTATTCTTTGATTTAGTTGTGTATTCTTTTGTCGATCCCATGTTATCTTGATGACTGCAGCTTTATAGTAAGGCTTGATGTTGGGTAGCATCACGTGAGAGGGTGTCGGTCTCCCTGCTTCGCTCTTTTCTGTAATATTGAGTTAGGTTCCCTGTATTGCTTTCCTCTACATCTAAACTTCTGATTCAGTTTGTTTATATGGTGATACTTACAAATAACTGGCTGAGAATCTCTCTCCATTTATTCAGTTCATCTTTACATCTTTCATCAGAGTTTTGTTACACTCCATACATAGATTTTGTATAAATTTGGGAGACATATACATGTCTCTGTCTCTCTCTCTCTCTCTCTCTGTCTGTCTCTGTCCCTCTCTCTCTCTCTCTCTCTCTCACACACACACACACACACACACACACACACACATATTTTTGGTGCTAATACAAATAGTGATGTTTTTACTTTTGAATCCCATTAGTTGAATTTTGGTTGAGTTCTATATCATAAAATATTTTAAACAGTTGGTTTATTTGAAGACAAAACAAAGTGCAAGTTTTACTTCCAAGAATATGACAGAAATATTTTTTAAAAATTCATACATTTGGTATAAATAAAATCTTTATAGAATACATAATTTTATGTACATGCAGTGTCTGTTTTTCTCTAACAATTTTGTGAACGCTTATTAATGCATTAAATGCATTTCGTTATAAATCCTCACAGCATTCCAGTAAGGTAAAAACATTATCATTTTATAATGCATGTACCAATACTTCAAAACCTTGAGACACTTGTGCAAGAAACCTTGTGCAAGCACTGAAGTGAGCAAGCAGTGAAGCAGCACTTGAACCCTTATTGCTAAAGTTTTATAGGAAATGGAGATACTAAGGGAGTTAAAGGCTTAAATTTTGCAAATATGCATGATATTTACAGTGAAAAAGGATAACACATAAAAATTTTGAAATAGAGTCCCTTGACAAAATATTTTCTTCAGAGTTTCAATACTATGAACATTGTCTATTGTCTATCCACATATGTTTTCTTCTTGTATCTCTTCTCTTTAATCTCTAGTCACTAATTTGCCTCCTTTGTTCCTTATTGAAAACTCTTCACTCTAGTCCCTGCTCCATTCGCTCCTTTCTGTTTCAGAAGTCAGCTGTCTCTCGCATTCATTTCTATACTGTTCTTCTTAGATCACTGCAGCCATCAAATTATTTTAATTTGTTCAAAAGAGACTTTTTCTCTTGCGAGCAGAAGATACACAGGTGTGTGTGTGTGCTTGATATGGATTTTATTGATTGCTTAATTTAATACTTTCAATAGTACGTACTTTATGGGAAACTAAACTGTTGTTTTAAAATGATTCACTCTTTCCCCCTGTTTTTGTTTGTAGAATCCACTTTCCTGCCACTTAATCCTGGGCTTGACACTGTGACTTGATTTGTTCAATAGATTATAGTAGGAAGGGTCCAAGTAGAACTTTAAAAAGTTGTACAGTAAAATTTAAATTCTATACACTTTTGCAATTGTTAAGGAAAGGCCATTGAATCCAGGATTAATGCTTCTCAGATCTAAACTTAGACTTTGAACATCAACCTCAGCACATCCACAGATCTGTCACAGTAATAGTTTAAAATTACTGAATTTGAGGGTAGTTAGCATCAACATTCTGTGCATCTAATGATACAAGGATGTGTTTATAAAATAATCCATTTATATAAACAGGTACCTCTTTGCACACCCACAGATTCACTCTATTACAAAAGTTTGGATCAAGATTATCAAGACTTATTTCTCCCTTGAGAGAACAAAAAATCACATTGGAATTCTGTTTATTCAAATGAACATAACTGATCTCTACTATTAAGAAAATCAAGCTCTGAAAAAATAACTACATTACATATTTCCTATGTTATCTTCTACTTATTACTGATAAGGAATGGCATTTTAACCTCCAAAGTTCCACTTGCATTAATGCTTTTCTTTGATTTAGAGTTCTTTGCAAATCAAACTGATATAATGAATAGTTACCAAGAAAGTATATTTAAAATTAAATGATTACTGGCACTATTTTAATCAAAAACTGTGATAATTATAGATTATTTGCCAAAGTTCTTACACAACCACAAAAGAATGTTTTTCAATCACCCCATGTGCCGTATCTCCGATCCACAAGGACAGGCACAGAGTGCGCATGGAGCGCAGCAGAAGTGGGCCTCTCAGGAGCAAGAACACACGGCTCCGCTCTGGCCCCGGTGTTCCTCAGAGTGACTGTGAGAAAACCAACTGATCTTTCTCAACCTCATTTTCCTCATTTATAGAGGAAATCCGTGTATTTTACAAAATTACCTGGAAAGTACC
>PVJO010028530.1:0-18124 GCA_004026905.1 Hystrix cristata
TTTTTTTTTTTTAATTCCATACAGTATTTTTTCATCTTTATATCATTATTATTTTTGGGAGGGCACTAAGTTGCTTACTGTCAACTTAACTAAGCCAGGAGCTTAAGTTCCCAGTATTCTGTTCCCATGTGGAGCCAGACTATAACTGTTCAGAAGAGGAACTTGCAAGGGACTTGGGAAGTGAAACTGAAGCAGAGTTACTACTCTGCAAAACTTCAAGGCAAGGTATGGCAATGAAAAGAAAAATGAAATGCCTGGCAGTTTCTGGCTTATTCTTTTTTACTTACACTTCAAGTCCAGTTCTCCTTCCTAACTTTTGGCTCTGAGGACCAGTTGCAAATCCAGGCACCTGCCAGATGGTTGTTGACTATAGATGTACAGAAATGATAGCCACATAGACACAACAGCTGCTATGCTTCTCACAAAGTGCTTCCCATTTGGGATCCCACATCAGTAATTCTGCGTGCCTAGTTTCTTGGCTTTCTTTGAAATATCCAACTTGTTTATTTAGACAGGATTAGATAGCAGTGTCCTTAAATATTCTGTGCTCTTTCCCAGCCCTCCATGCTCCAGCTCTTCCGACAATTGTGTGAAGTCTAAGTCTTATAATAAATCCCTTATCCTATATCAATTCTCGTTGTGTACTTAGACAATTACTGGTACCACTGGAGGTGATTCTGGAAGAATACAACATTAATGGTAGCAGTATAGTATTATGACTCCGATTATCTAGATTTAAAGCCCTTAATTAACCTAATGTAGTGGTAAATGTAACACTTGTACTCTATGTTAAGCAGTATTTGCTTTCTCAGTTATGAAGTACATAGGTGAATGAGACAACTAACCAACTGGCACAATCCCTGTGTTGTTTCCCTGATCTGCAGAGTGAGGTCTTTTAATAGGAAGGAAACGATTTCCAAATGGAAATCTCCAGAACTTCTATATTTTACTGAAACAATAACCCCAAATCAATACTACATTCCTAAAGGGACTGAAGAGATAACTGCCACTATCAGTGGATTGAAAATGCAGAGGTGGTGTTTTCTGCCTCATCCCTGTCCAACTTGAATCTTTGAGCTGTGCACACAACATCTGAATCTTAGAGTATAATAGATGATTATTGTATACATAAACAGATTATGGGGAGCTCCATTTGTAGACACGCTAGTTGGGGACTCTTTACTTGATCTAATTAATACATCTCCTGTACCTAATATGCGACTGTCAATGAGTAAATATTTTTACGTAGGTTAAGAAAGACCACTAGAAGTCATTTGCTTTTAATGATCAGCTGACAATATATTGCTTTTCTCAGGAATATATCAACTATTCTTCCCTTTACTGTAACCTTTTCCTCAGGAAATCTCTGGTTCCCTATTCCAAAGGATAAGACGTTGGTTCCTTATATTGATGACATCATGTTGCTTGGATCTCTTGAGCAGGAAGTAGCCCCTTCTCTAGACATAGGTGTGCCTGCATTTAGAAAATATTTCCCAAGAAATGCAGAAGTATGCTAATTTGGTCAAACTTGTAGGAATCCACTGTCTGAGATGTGAAATGACCGTGAATGAAGTCAAGGCCTCAAGACTCAGGGTAGTACCAGGAGTTGCAGATAAAACAGAGCTTTGTATGGGGAGAAATACACACTTAGAGGTATAGTAGAGCACACATAATTCTCCAAGTACTCATTACTCTGAGGGTTGTTTGGTACTGAAAGCAAAAAGTTGTGTAGAAAAGCATGCCTGCCCACTAACCCAATTATCAATTTAGCCTACCAGAAGAAGAGAATGCTTGGTTTCCTGTAGTAGAAAGTAAAACAAAAGATCCAAGGATCTAGAAACATGCTAGGAAAGATGGATTGTGAAGATCTATGTCTGCGTTCCAAGGAAACAAATTTGTCAGCCAGGAATGCTGAAAGCAGCCAAAGGTCTTACCTCTGAAGACTGGCTCAGTGCAAATAAGCCAACTTGTCCCTAAGCTTTCAGAAGTTGCGCCCTCAAAGCTCCCTGGATTCGTCACCCATTAATAACCCTTTCAAAGAAAAGGAAAAGTTCTTATATCTGCCCCCTCTTCTGGCTCTAATGTAGTCTATCTGGTTGTTCATTTTGCCTAAGAGAAATGGCCAGATTTATGAATCTTCACTGATGTATAGGTAGTGGCTAATGATTTGAATGGAAAATTAAGGCTTGGAAGGATCACAATAAAATTTGTTGTTAAAGAGTCAGAAATTGATGTTTGATCCTCTCCAAAAATAAGTACAAAGTAGCTGTCCCATGTGACTACATCCATAGCAGAAGTGGATCTTAATAATCAGTAAGACAAGATGAGCTGTGTTGTGGATTTTAATTAGTTTATTTCTCTAGCCATCTCTGCTATTGTCAAATAACCTCAGGATCAAGGTGGCCACAGTGGCAAAAGTAGAGGTTATATATGAGCTCAGTAACATGGACTGCCACTTACACCAATTAGGCTGTGGCCACTAAGTGAACAGTCTGCCAGCATCAAAGCCAAGTGCCACGTCCTCAACGTGTCAGCACTCTTGAGAGATGATATAAAGCCCGATATATTGGACTATTTCCATCATGAATGGAATGGACTTTGTACTTAGTGGAATAGACACATATTATAAGTACAAATTTATTTTCTCTGTCTATGATAATTCTGCCAAAACAACTGACTTCCAAAATATTTTATTTGATGTTACAGTTTTCACCCAATGTCAGTTTTGTCAATGTAAATTATTCTACATCAAATTCATTGTTTATGTTATGATATTCATCATCCTGAAGCAGTTGACCTAAAAAATGGTGGAAAGTGTTTTAAAAAACTCAGTTTGGCACAAAATATATAGCATTATTTTACAGGGCTGGAGTGAATTCTTCAGGATGCGTTTATGCTCCAAATCAGTCACCAATACATGGTCCTGTTTCTCTTATAGATGAGATTTATAGGTCAATGAACTAAGAAGTAGAAATAGAAATATTTTTCCCAGTTATCCCTGATGATCTTCTAGTAAAGTTTGTTTCTACAATTTTGAACTCTGTCATTTTACAGTTATAATATAAGGGAAGAGTACTTTTATCAAAGACCGAGCCATGATTCACTAAATGAAAAGTTGAGATATTACCTGAGATTATTTTGAACTCTTCATATCAGTAAACCAATAGGTAAAGAAATGGGTCTGTGCAGCAGAAGGGGTAATTGATCCTACTGAGGAGAATTTAGGTTGCTCCAATAAAACAATGACAAGGAGTGGAATTTCTGAAAAGAAGAAAGTTTCCTTAGTGTCTGTTAATATATGTTAAAGTTGGTGCAAAATACTAGCAATCCATAGAGAAAGAATCAGTAATAGCACAGACCTATAAGGAATAAATATTTGCAGCACTTGGCCATCAACCAAATGTGATGGCCAGTTTTGTGTGTTGACTTGACTGGGACAAGAGGTGCCCAGATATTTAGGCAAACATTATTCTGTGTTTCGGAGGGTGCTCCTGGATGAGACTAACCTCTGGATCAGTAGACCAAGTGATGAAGATTTCCCTCTCTAATGTAAATAGATCTTATCCTCTCAGCTGAAGATTTGAGTAGAACAAACAGGCTCAGTAGGAGGGAGTTCTGATCTTTGAACTGGGACATTGGTCTTTTCTGTCTGTTGAATTGAATTATGACTTTTCGTGGGTCTCCAGTATTCCAGGTTTTGGACTGGAATGTGTCCCTTCTGGGTCTCAGATCTTTGTACTGAGACTAGAACTACACATTGACTCTCTTGAGTCTCTAGTTTGTCAACTGCAAATCTTAGAATTTGTCAGCCTCCGTAATCTTATGAGACAATTCTTTATAATAAATCTGCTCCATTTCTATCATCTCTACCTCTAGTTCTTAATGATAGATTTATGCTCCAAGGCTGCTCTGCCACATGTGTGACTATTCTTAATGTTAATGGCTGCTGATCATGTGTAGGTAGCATGCTGGGCAGAAGTCAGACGAGGCCAGCTTAGCTGGCAGTGCACCACCAGAAAGTCTGTTGAAGTCTGAGCTCTACCGTATGTCATATTAGAATCAAACCTCCCATTGCTGGAAATCACAGTGCCTCTGATCTCAGCACTATCAGATAGGCTGCCAGAAAATAACATCTTAGATATTTATTTAACAGGAGGCAGGGGCACTGATAGAACTGTCTAGCTTTGAAAATTTCTACAAGAAGGCAGAGCTGAACAGACGAATGACAGAACAATGATAGAAGCACGAGAGAGATAGAAGCTAAAAGTATGGCAGAAACAAGAGATGTGGGGATCTTTGAAATTTGTTTCTTTTAAGATCATTAAACAAACACATGGCAGGGACTCTAGACTCCCTAATTATTTTCTGACTTCCATGCTCACAAATAAGCAAAATTCAAAAAGCACAACATTTTAAGCACAAGAAAAGGGAAAAGAATGATTAGGGAAAAACACAGAAATATTCTAGAAAATATCCTGACTGCCCCTTATCCTAGCGCTCCTGTGCTTGGCTTTTGGGATACAAAGATGACTGATGTGAAACTTGCCCTCTATAAGCCAAGGGACATTAATCGTGATATTATTCTGTCCATGAGTTTTGACACTTACGGTTTCCCTCTTTACTCCCACTGTCATTATTCCAGGTCTAGTTCCATTATCTCATATATAAGTCACTGAAAAAGCTTCAGGGGTCATCTTCCCTTCCTTCGCCTTGCACAGAGCTTTAATATTAGCACTTCCTAGTAGCATATTTATCACTGTGCTCCCCTGATTCAGAGCACCGAGAGATCTCCCTGTTGCAGTTTGGCTGGAATCTGAACTTTATAACCTTCTGTTAAAGATGCTCCTTAATAGTGCACCTTCCAGCATATCCGTGTATCTGCCTTATCTGTTCTCCATACCCACAGAGGTGCCCCTGTGTCACTAGTAGGGCTTTTTAATGGATCTACCTGAATAGTCTAACCAATCTAAGTGAGGCGCTGACGTCCATGTTAAAATACTTAATAATGCTTCTCCAGCCTTTCTTTGACTAAATCTCCTTGTTACTTTCCTGTAAATTTTCAGCATGTAAAATCTATATTTACATTTATAAAGACATCTGGGTGGAAGAACAGTTATTAGAGTGAAAAGTGACAAACACTGATATGATTTAAAGGTAATGAATGTTGTACGGGCAAATACCATGACCAAAAGATATTGCTTCTGATTCTATGTGCCTTTTGTCTTCCATGCTTTTGTATATAATATTCCTCTTGCTTAAAAATGTCCCTTATGTTTTTTTCTGCCTATTCGTCTTAATTCTACAAATTAACTATTATATTTAATCAGTTGGCTAATATGTATTTGTATACTGGGTTCACTTAGGCCATATCAGCCCAGAACTTGAGATTAGATCACCCTAACAGTAAATATGTGTTTCATGGTGTCTGACACCACCAGTTAATGCAGGGTTTCCAGAATCCTGGAAATTTCCTTCTTCTAAAACTACCTTCTTTTAGTTCATTTGTACATCTGTAGATGCACAGCACCATGGGCTGGATGGCTTTAAACTAAGGTTCTGGGAGCTGGGAAGTCCAACATCAAGGTGCCAGCAGGTTCTTTCTGCTGAGGGCCCATTTGCTTCTCACTGTGTCCTCATGTGGTAGAAGGGAATGGCTAACTCTCAAGGGTCTCTTTCATGAGGCTGTATTCACATTCAGGGTGGCTCAATCCACACAACCTGATCATTTCCCCCAAACTCCCAGTTCCCAAAACCATCACACTGGGACTTGAGTTTTCACATTTTGGGAAGGACACTATTATAGTTTGTGTCTAGATGTCCCCCCAAAGCCTCATGTGATAAGAGATAGCTAGATCTAGAGTATGTAGTTACTAAATTAATCTATTGATCAGTTTGGTGTAGTTCTACTGAGATCAAGGATGTGAGACTGAGATCGGGGGTGAGAATACGGCCCACCCTGAAGACAGGTAGCCTAGATAAAAGATACAAGAAAAAGCTAACTAGCTGCTTGTTTACATTGCTTATTTGCATACATTCCTTACATTTCCTCACTTTACTTTACTGCCGGTCTGCTGCCGGTCGGCTGCCGGCTGCCGGTCTGCCACGCTGGCCCGCCCTGCCTCTGCCATGCTGTCCTGCCTCAGACCCAGCGGACTATAGACTGAAACCTCTGCAGACTGTGAGCTAATAAACCTTTCTTCCCCTAACTTTGGGTGTTGGGTATTCTGTCCCAACAACGAGAGAAAAGTAACTAAAACAGACACAAACATTCAGACAGTAATGGGCATTTCCAATGTTCTCAGCAGCACATTTTGTCAGTTGTATCCCCTCCTCTTGCTCTGGGCCCTCTGGGTTACATGCTGCCACATCCTGTAGGCACCACCGCCCCTCCTGAAAACCTGTGCTCTGCCATCACTGTGGCCTCTCCAGCTTCTCCTGCTGCTCTGATCAGCACCATCCTTCTTCTCTAGACTCTACTTTTCCACTGTAGCTTCACTGGATCCTGCAGGTATCAGAACCATGAATTGTCTTGTGGCACAGGTAGAGGAAATGCCTTACTCGTACTCATCATTTTGTTCCCTTCTTTTAGAAGAATATCAAATCTCTGTGGCTTTTCCCAAAGTCTTTTCAGTGGAACTGACCGCCCAAACTGCCATTGGATTAAGAGAGAAGACTCGGGAATGTGTGAAGATGGTAAATTTAAGTATATAATCACACTACCACACAGGACAAAGTCTCCCTGTTTTGGCTTCCTTTTCCCAGAGTAGGTAGGTGCTGTCCAAGCAAGCTTCTGAAGCTTTAAAAAAATCACTTGATATATTTAAGAACTGAATGACTACGACAGAGTACAAAGTAAGTGAACTTCAAAATTGGTCCATAGAAATTATCCAAGGCAAAGGAAAGGGACAAAAAAAGTTGGAACACTGAACAGCACTTTAAGATCCTACTAGATAGAATAAAAAAGACAAAATGTGTGTAATTGGAGTATCAGAAGGACACAAAAGAGAATATGACACAGAAAAATGTTTGAGGAAAAAATACCTGGGAATTTCCCAAACTTGTTGAAAGCCAGGAAATTATCAAAGCAATATGTTAAATGAACACCAGATACTATAACACGGATAATCCTTTTTGAAGAATATTATGGTCATACTTTTGAAAAGCAAAGGTAAAGAAGAAAATCTGAAAGCAGAAAGAAAGACTCATTACATACAGAGGAGGAACAATATAATTAATAGCTTATTTCTTAGTAGAAATGAGGGAAGCTAAAAAGAGTACAACATATTTAAAATGCATTGAGAGAAAAAAATGAAAGAAGAAAAACTTTCTCATCAACTTAGAATTCTTTAGCTGGTGAAAGTATTACCTAGTAATAAAGACACTTTCAGAGAAAACAAAATTAAAATAATTTGGTATTAGCACGCCTTCATTACAAAGGACATTAAAAGGAGTTCAAAATTGCAAACTCCAGATCTTTAGATAATTTGAAACATTCAGAGAAGGTGGAACAGAGGAAAGGTAGGGGGAATATGTTAAAGAATAAAAATGAAATGGTAGACCCAAATTTAACAATACCACTAATTACATTAAATGCTAATGTAACACTCCAATGAACAGATCTTATAAAATATGTTCAAATTTAAAAGTTGAAAGATTAAATTCCATGCTCTTATAAGAAATGTATTTTAAATACAATGACATAGATAAATTTAACATAAGCGGATGGAAAAAGGTAAACCATACAAACTGTATATATAGAGAAGATGGAGTAGTTATAGTACTATTAGATAAAAAATTTCAAACTGAAATGTGCTATCCAATATGAAATGGAGCTCTTCATTATGATAAAACGATCAACTCACAGGATGGTATAATAACCATAAATATGTAAGTATCAAGAAGATACTGTAGAAGCAGTAAAAAAAAATACTTCGAACTGAGTAATAAAGAGAACACAACAATAAAAATTTTTTAGATGGAGCTAATCTTTACTTAAAGTAAATCTGGAACTTTAAATGTTTATATTAGAAAGGTCTTAAAATAATGACTTTAGATTTTACTTCAGAATATTTTTTAGTATATGTACTGCCAAAGTGAGCACTTTACCTAAGAATTTTGAAAAGAGCACAAATTGAACCTAAAGAAAACAGAAAGGAAAAGGGTTAAAATCAGTGAAACAAAGAGGAACAAGATAAAAATCAGTGAATCTAAAAAAATGCCTCTTTTGAACAAATCAATAATACTGATTTACTTCTAGCCAGAATAATCAAGATAAAAAGAACACAGATATTGAAAAAAATGAATATTAAAAGATCATTATAGATACTTCAATTATTATAAGGAGACTAATAAAATTTAAACAATGTTTATATGTTGATAAATTGTGCAATGTAGATAGCAGAAACAAAAAAACAATCCTTTGAATGACACAAATATCAAAATGACCCTAGAAGAAATACAAACTTGAATGACATTTATATCAGTTAAAGAAGTTGATTTATGCTAGGTATTTAGCTCAAGTGGTAGAGTGCTTGCCTAGCAAGCACAAGGCCCTGAGTTCGATCCCCAGCACCCTCTCCCCCAAAAGAAGTTGATTTATAATTGAAAAAATTACAAATAATTTGATATTTATAAATGATATTTGTAAATGATGTTTATAAATTATAAATAACTGACTTAGTATCACTGGTAAATAATATTAAACGTATAACAAGCAAAATATTACCAACCCTATAAAATTACTTTTGTAAAATAGAAGGAAAATTTACCAATCATTTTATGAGAACAGTATTATTCTTATTTATAAATCAGATAAAGTCATCACAAAGAATTAGAGCTAAGGGCTAATAGCTTTCATGAACATAGAAGTAAAGTATTTGCAGATCTAATTGAACAATAATCAAAAAGATCAAATATCAAGACTAGTTGCGGTTGATCCTGAAATACAACTTTGAGTCACTATGTGAAAGCCAATCATTGTAATTCCACCATAGTAGAACAGAGGCGTGAAACTATTTGGGTTTTTCAATAGATACCAAAAATTGTAAAAGTTTAAAAGGATTGGATAATTTTGATGCCCTTTTATAATAAAAACTCTCAGCAAACTTGGAATGAAGAGAAACTCCCCGTCTGATTTATGTACCTGTGAAAAATCTATACTCAACATCATACTCAGTAGTGAAAGGCTCACTGCTTTCTACCAAGGACCGGGCATATCACTTTTATTTAACACAGTATTAGAGATCCCTGTTTAGTAATCCAAGTAAAAGAACAACAACAACAATTTGGAAAATAAATAAAACTGTCCTTATTTGCAGATGACATGATCATAGATGTAGAAAGTTGCAGAAAACCCACAAAAAAGCTACTAAAATCAAAATTAACTCAGCAACTTTTTGAGATTTGAGATCAATATACTAAGTCATTGTGGTGGCACATATCTGTAATCCCAGAACGCAGGAGGCTGAGGCAAGAGGACTGTGAGTTTGAGGGCTGCCTGGGCTGCAGAGTGAGTTCAAGGCTGCTGTGGGATACATCACAAGACCCTGTCTCAGAAAACAAACAAAGAAAAACAACAAAAACAACAAAAAAGAGGCTGGGGATTTATCTCAGTGGTCAGAGTACTTGCCTACCACGCTCAAGGCCCTGAGTTCGATCCCCAGCAGTGCCAAAAAAAAAACAAAAAAAAAAACAAAACAAAAAAACCCTCAGAAAAATCAATAGATTAAAATCATTTAGATATGTAAAGTCCATTCATAATAACATTGAAATACTTAGGAAGAAATGAAATGACAAAAACAACATGCAAAACATAAATACTGAAAACTGCAAACATTATAAAGGGAAATGAAAAGGAATTTAAACGTGGACATGTAGCTGTATATGGTGGCGCATGCCTGTAGTCACAGCTACTCTAGAGGCTGATGCAGGAGGATTGAAAATTCAAGCCCAGTTTGGGCAGCTTAACAAGATCTTGTCTCAAAATAAAAATCTGAAAAAAAAAAAAACAAAACTAAAAAGGAATGAAAATGAAGCTTAGTGGTAAAATGCCCCTGGGTTCAATACCTAGCACCGTCAAAAGTCAAAGTCAAAATGGATATGTACACAACATGTTCATGGATTGAAAGGCTCCATTTCCTTCCCCCAGTTGACCTATAGACATTTAATGCAACCCCAAGAGCCTCTTTAAAAGATATATAGTGGCAAATTGCTTTTAAAATTTATATACCAAGACAAAGGACTAGTATAGCTTAAAGTATTTTTTTTTGGAAAAAAAAAGATATTGGATAACTTACACTAACTTGCAAAATTTATGATCTTTCTTCCATTTGCACTTGTCCACTTATGTTGCATACCATTTACTAAAAGCTAAAGAAATCAAAACACTGTGATATTGACATATGAATTGAGAGCAATGGAATAGTAATACAAATACATACACATTTGTGCGGCCAGTCGGTTTTGAACAAATGTGGCAAGAAAATTCAGACACTTAAGTAACTATATATTTTAGCCAAGGTAGGGAAAGTTACAGTGACAATTGAATTTCCAGTGCCAGTGGTTTGAGTAATAGTTATAGTTCTTGTCCAGTACAGGTGTTTAGACTTTTAGAATAACTCTCCATGGAGAAATTCAGGAACTCAGGCTGATGTAGGCTTTGACATTTTCAACATGTGGCAGTGTAATTATGGATATCATATCAAGGAGAAAGACTGTGTATGTGAGGGGACATATATATATATATATATATATATATAGTCTTTCTCACAGTGTGGAAGGATATGCAGTATCAGAAAATAGACAGGTGCAAATGGAAGAAATATATAAATAATAAATGAATAACAGCAACATTAGTGAAGCCGAAAGTCTTAATTGGAACATGTCCCAATATAACTCTAGAGACATTGCTACTAGGGAGAAAATTAGAACCTACTGAATATGAGAATGATGAAGCATTGTGTTACCCAGTGAATTTCTACCTAATGCCACATTCCTTTTGTTTTATTCTTTAGATTTTCCTAAATCTAGGGAGTACAGATCATATGGAGCACACATGGGTAGCCTGATTATGAAGATATCACCATGGTGCATTCAAGAGAATTGTCAGTTTACAAGTTACACAGCCATAAGTTACATAATTGATCTCTAAATAGAAGCAGTCATGGATTACTTGTGTGTGTAAGGCCTTATTTTAGCATTTTTCTATGTAGATGAAGGTATTAGGTGCTATTTTTAAGTCACAATAGTCCTTCAGTTACTGTTTGTACATAAATGAATCAAACAGGCATTGCTGTCAGAATTGTTTTTCCCAGATTAGCAAACTGGGAAATTTTTCCCTCTACACCAGGAGAACAAAGATTCTGTTTTACTGCTTCTATTTTTTAGAAGAACAAGAACAAAGTTATAAATATGTCCAAAATATTAGGGAAAGAATTATAAAGGCAAAGTAAATCCTCAAGACCTGGTAATAATTAATGATGTCATGTATCTTCCTTGCATGTGTGTGTGTGTGTGTGTGTGTGTGTGTGTGTGCATGTGCGTGTGTGTGTGTCAGATGGTCATGTGAGAAAGACCAGAAAAATTCCAGGTTATGTCAAGGGAGATATGAGATCATAAATTCTTGTTGTTCCAAAATGATATCACCCATTATTTGGTGGAAAATCTTTTAAAAGAGAAATCAGAGAACATCTAATGCCTGACTTCTATTCAAATCTCGGGTATAATACTTGGAATAAATCTTGTAGAGTCTGCAAAAATCTAAGGAAGCACTCGCTGAGTAGTTTCAGTTTTATAAATCACATGGTTAAGATAAAGCAGTCTTTTATAAAATCTTCATAGAAGCAAGGATGTAAAGAAGACAGTATTGGAATAAGCTGTTAAAAAGAAATTTGTTATTCATTAAGTATCTAAGTATGTCAGGAAATATGCTTGCTGCTTTATATGCATTTTCACATAGAGGCCTCAAAACAACCTTACAAGTTGCTTGTTTCCTTCTACTTAGTGAAAGAATTGAGGCTCAGACATGGACAAATAATTTGCTGCAATTCCATTTATAGATCTACATATTTTCAAATATCAGTTTCTTGCATCAAAATCTCAATATAATAAAACAGTAGGTTACTTTCCTTCATTTTCCGAGGTAGAGCATACTAAAATAATCTTCCCCTCCTTTTGACTAAACCCGACTAGAACCAAAGGCTTTCCAGTCCCTGGCTGGCTTTTCTTCAACTTCTGTTTGCTCTTGATAATCCTGGCTCCTTTTATGCAGTTTGTCTCCGTGAAAATTGACAGGCGTTGGGTAGAGTTGGCTAGAGCTGCCCTCTTCAGATGTGGCAGAAACTCTTCCTCTCTCTGCCACAGTCTTCACTCTTCCCTATTCTCGGCCGTGCGCCTCAGTGCCGTGGTAACGTGCTTACCCCACTGCTTCCCTTAGAGTTAGGAAGGATCTGGGAAATTATTGATCCCACGTATATGTCAAAAGTGAGGAAGGAAATACAGACTGCAGGAGCCGTGTGTTCCATTCCCCTGGCCTCACTCATTTTTGTTATCTGCCTGCTCTGGATCCATTTGAGCTTTTGATTCTTTGGATTAGAAACATTTGTGAGCTTTTCAACGTGACGAGTAGTTCATTTGATAAACTCATCTCTGTTAATATGATGAGCTTAGGAACCCTCTCTGCCCTATTGGTTTCAGTGAAATATCTTCTTTTTTCCTACATTTCTTATTGTTTTCTAAATCAGTAGTGTCCAATGTTCGATCAGCTTGTTTGATTTCATCACAGACGTCTGAGAAACTAGTTAAAAATATAGATTCCCTAAGTCCTGGCTTAGGTAGAGTCTGGAAAAATCTTTCTTATCCCTCTCCACAGGTGAATCAGAGGGGTACCATGTTTAGGAGCAACAGACCAAAATGAAAGGCTGGTGGAGAAAAATGTTTGGGAGAGGCAAGGTATCATATTGCATGAATTAATTCCACTTACTTAGATTGTTAGATATGTTGAATGAGCCATGATAATAATTTTTATATGAAGGTTTTGTTGTCAGACTACCCTGCCTTCCTGTTCCAAACACACCTTGGACTAGGTAGGGCTCTGTTCCTATAAACTTCAGAAAAAAATGTTATTCTGGTGACTTGGGGAGAAAACAGTTTCCAAAAGCATTTATATTACAGACAAGGAATTGGTTAAGTTTTAAGAAGATAACATTTTCTCTCTTTTATTGTCTTTGCTAATTGATCAATTGGCTATAACTATAAAGTCTTTAGATACTGAATACATTCATATCATCGCATAATTTCTGATATATTTGCTTTCATTCTTCATCTGAAGTTGGCATTTATTAGGAGTTGAATTTTAGGTATGTAAATCCTTGTATTATTTTAAATTAGAAATGTTAACTGTAAATAAAGCATAACAGACCATAATTGAAATATTGAAAATGCTTAGTTAATTATGTACATTTAAGATTATCACATTCCCCAAATTAGTTATAGATAGCAGAAAATACAGAACATGTGTTTGAACTTTCATTACATAGCTGGACCCAGAAATTATACTTAATCCCTGGGGAAGAGATTTGGTTGAGACTGGGTTGGGAAAAGTTAGCTTTTGGGTGTTAAATTTCACCCTGCACGCTAGGGTGGCATGCAAGACATCTGAATGGCTAAGGGATCATCGGGACACAGAATTTCATTCTGCTACTTGAAGGTGTTAAGGGTTTTCATGTTGTCTCGCTTTCTTGAGCCAGTAGTACCTGGGACATATCTTGGGGATAAAAGTTCAATAGTCCAAAGGGATGAAGATTTTAAGCCCCTACTTTCAAGAGTCCTCTGTTCCATTTTGGCCTGAGGAATAGCTTTCTTTTATCCTTTGGGTGAAACCCACAGAAATGAAAAGAAAGGCAGAGAAACCAGGTCTTCACCAGAGTTCCTCAAAAAGCAGCTGTTCAAAGCTCACTTTCCAGCCCCAGGTCATGGCTTTCTTGGCTTTCGTCTTGTCACGTGTCCCTCTGTGTCTTACAAAATAACTTATCACAGAGCGCATTCAACACATATGAAAGATGAGAACAGGGAAATGAATTACATAAAGCTAAAAAGGTTTTTCTGTGTTATGAGTTTTATTACAGGTTTACAATAATCCATCCACCTAAAATAATTCGGGCCTCAGAATTCATCTATGGAATACTTTTACTTATTTTGTTACATACTTCTCTTTCATCAACTTCTGGTACCTTTTTGAATCACTACCATTCACTGTACTCCCAAATTTCTTAAAATTTTCTTAGCCAGTAGATACTTAGAGAATTCTATTATAAAAGCCCCCGAAGACGATAAAGCAGAATCTCATGGTCATATGGGACACCAAGGGTCTGGGAAATATGAGGAAAATTGTCTCAGGGTCAAATGCTGGCCAAAGATAACGATGTGCTTAACTCAGACGGAGTGCTGTATCAGCTGTCGTCCTTTGATGGATGTCTTGAGAATAAACATAAATAGGCAGATGTATACGGGAATAAGCACACACTGTGCAGATGTGCATGGCTTCAGACAGGAATGCTGTCCATTTGCACTGGGGATATTCCTGACCTATTTCAAGGCACGGGAGTGTTGACAGGAAGCTCTGGGTGAAGTATAGCATGACACACCATTGGGAAGTTTGCTGTCACCACAACCAAATGATTTCATCTACAAAAGAACAGAGTCTGTTCCTTCAGACAGAAACAATGGTTGTCTCCTCCAGCCCATTATTTTCTTCTCTGCTATTATCGGTACAACTTCAGGCATGCCTATATATGCATAGGTGGATATTTCACAGACCAACAGCCTTCTTAGATCTTACCTAGTCATACCTAGCTAACTGGAAAACTTTATACTTCAGCATTTACACTTTGGATGTGAAAATGGAAGTCTTGTGTTGTTAAATTAAAATTCTCAGTTGTTCCAATATTCATTATCACCCCGATGCTATAGTATTGTTTCCTAAAGAAGGGAGACTTTCCTGTCTCATTTCCAAACAGAAGCTTATTTTTTTAACCCATAATTAAATAGCCACACTATTATATGTGAAGCATGAAGGACCTCCAAATTCAATAATTACCCTAACTCATCGCTTTGCCCTTCCCTTCATTTAAGTCTCTATTTCCTCTTCTATTCATTATTCAGGGATGCATTATCCATCCTATTTTTTCTCCACACTCATTCATTCCACCAGGATTTTGGCATAGGATCTAAGATAGGTGTGTAAACAATTCCATTCAATTTCATTACCTAGCATCTCCAAGTGCTTTTTTTTCCTCTGCCAAAGTGTGTGCTGAGGACTCAGATTTTATTTTCCTAAGGAGTCTCCAGACATGCTTTAAACTATTAGTCAGATGATCAACAACATTTACTGGGCATCTGTGGTATGCAGGACCTGGTTAGTTGCAGTTGTAAAGCGTAGATTCCAAATGCCTCTTCTAACACCTTGTGTACTCATAAAACCTTTTTATTCCATCAGTGGTTTGCAAGCATGTGATTATAGACTAAAGGGTTTGGGAGAGGCTAAATAAAAGCACCTGTTTCAGAATTGCATATCGATGGAGAGATATAAAAAATGTGTCTTTACTCACTATAGGAAGAACCCAACCACTGAGCCATCAGTACACATCAGCCTAGTCTTTGTGTTGTGTTTGAACTGTTCTCCATAGTAGTAACCCTGTGTTTGCATTTGTTCATCTGAGCTAGCCTACTTGGTCCCTTTTATGGCAGTCATTTTTCAGATGATGTTAAGGACACAAAGGGTACTAAAATCAAGGTTGAATTTAAGGACCAGGTTTCACGTATGTTGTTCTCATAGTAATTTGGGGACACAAAAATGATATATAAAATACATCTCAAACTTCGATTATGTGAGTGTGGTAGGATGATGAGAGACACTCTTTGAGCTTTTCTTTCTTTATAGGACACCAAGGTGTGCAGAGATTACAGAATTGGTACCACATAGAGAACAAAGTTATTTAATTCTCTAAGCCTGAGTAAAGAAGAATGCCATGTTCTTATCTACAACTGCCTAATTCCTAGTGTGAGTGGAATTGAATTCATTTGATGATCTTTGACAATGGGACCAGATAGTGGGAGATGGGAAGAGTACAGAAATATTTTTCATAAAGAGGGTGCTATGTCTGTAAGGGTAGATTTTTATCCAGGGTCTGTAAAAAAAAAAAACCTATGTCAATAAAAGACTTAGAGATATTAGAAGGGGAAACAAAATCACCTTATTGGAAAGGGAAGAGAAGTTAGGAAGCAAAATTATTTTACTTGGAAAAGGAGAGAAAATAAAATAAGTAGATAGAAGATAGCTACCTTGTTGGAGTAAGGTAGGGAGCCTGGAGTCGGAACTCAAGGGTCTTTGTTTTAAGCCTCTTTTATTACATGGTGACCAAGAGACTATCCCCCATGCAAGCTGTTATAACTTGATTGACTGTCTTAAACTCTGAGACCCCCAATTTGGCCATTGCCCCTCCCACTGCCTATGTGTACATTCTTGGATAAGCCCTTCTTTGGTCTCTTTGTGCTATCCAGGTGCTTATCTTGTGAGATTTATAGCACAGTTACATTAAGCCTGAGTAAAAAGGCTACATGTGCTTTTTAGTGTACTAATATGGTGAGAGTAATAAAGTATGTACATATATATACATGGATGTGTGAATATTTAGGTGTTAGGGTATATTTTATATGCTAAGTGAGTTTTTATGATATATTCCTCCTCCTTCCCACTGTTCCTCTTGTATTTAATTGGAGATGGAAGGAAAGAGAGAATTGTATCTTGGCATGAAGTAAGTCAAGCCTTCTTATCAGCTCTCTCTGTTTGCTTTTCTTAGCTACTCTCTCTAGCAGGCATTTAACTCTTTATTTGCTAGAAACCTCACTGAGGCCCTTTAACATTCCCTACCTATCTCCCCGCCTGTCTCCCTTTAACTTTCCCTACAAGGGATTCGAGAAGAAACACTCCATTTGTCTCATCCCCAAATCAAATGGAATTGCAGATGGTGAGCAAGAGAAAATATTCACAAAATTTGTGTGTATCTGTTGTAAGAGGAGACCACCACTCATTCTTCTGCTTGGCTATTAAGATATCGTTCATGCTGATGTGTCCTGATGCCACGGAGTAGGGACTAGAGAGCATGGTGCAGAGTCACTAGTAGTAAGACTTGGCAGACTTTTTGTTGTTTGAACTACTCTGTCTATGGCATTTTGTTATAGCAGCTCAAGCTAACTAAGAGAATTATCTTGATTGTGCTGATCCTTCCAGCAAATCATATATACCTTGATTTTATACCTTACACATGTTCAGCTAATTTTGTGTTGGTTAGATTTCAATGAACCTGTTAAAAATCAAAATTTTCATGTTCTTAGTGCAGGATCATTTCAATTTTTCAAAACCCTACTGTGGGGTTAGGCAACTATTAGAGGTGTTATTAATTGCAGGTATCCAAAGAGGAGTGTAGAACAGGAACAGGTAACAGATAAAAACCGTGGTGTCTGGTGTGAAATGCAGTTATTATACAAGTAGGTTCCCTGGTTCATCTTTTGATCTGAGTATGCTGCAAGAGGCTTTGTCATCTGGTCCTTTAAACTAAAAGCCAGCTATTTAGATATTTCTCTTCATGAAGGAAATTGATAATTCAGCGTTGAATCACCTGTGTATTCTTGAAGCAGAATGTAATTGAAAAGAATTGGAAGGAAATGAGTGGAGAGTAGAAATCTGAGTCTAATTGTCTGTTTCAATGTCATTTCTTAGTTTCTGAACCTACTTAAGGAAACATATGGATTATCCTTATCAAAAGGGCCTCGAACTCCTCATGGTTCCAACTTAGAGGGCCACGGTGAGGTGAATGGGAAGGATCCTGGACTGATATTCCCATGTCTCTGGATGTCCTTAGTGAGGTTCGTTAGTCTAAATTATTACTTACTATACATATAAAAAGAAGATTGCACTAGGTGGTTTCCCTGCATTTATCAGTTCCAATGCCAATGATTCTATGGAGGAATGTATAGGTGCTGGGAGATATTGTAACAAGCTTAGGCTTGGTGCCTGAAAGCCTCATGTACTAACTTTAACATATTCCTGTTCTTCTGCTCATTTTTT
>PVJO010028531.1:0-18037 GCA_004026905.1 Hystrix cristata
CTCCAGAAGTGATTTTTATTCTTTATAAAGTATGGAAAATAATGACAGGAAAAAACATTTAATCCAATAAACTTGTTGATTTTCAGCCTCATATTATTACTTAATATATTGATTTCCTGTTTAGTTTTAAATCTAAAACAATGACTTTCTCACTTTTCCTCTCTTCTAGTGGGTGCCTTTATTTCTGACATTAATTTTAAAAAGCTAGGACACATTTTACTTGCTATGTTCACTTACTTACAAACAAGTTAATACAACAAAGTATAAAGGGAACTAGTTGCAATTAGAGTATCAGGGATCCAATTCCACTTTAGACAACGGCTGTGTGACTTGGAGTAAGTACCTCTACTTCTCTCATTTTCTAAGTTAGAAACAATAATTTGCTTGACTTCCTGCTAAGTTTGCTGCAAGGACAGAATTGAAGGAGGTAAAATACACACAGCATTTTTGTCTTTAAATTTCCCTCAGTGATTAAATGAAGAAACTGATGCTCAGACAAGTCTTGAGTAAACACACATCCTTGTTACAGAGCTAGGATCCAAGACTTCATAAACTCCTTGTGTTTCCCCTGTGGTGGACAATCTGAGCTTTTGTGGTTTGGTGGTGGAGTACTAGGAGTAAGTGCTTGCACGGATTGCGTGCAGGGGTAGAATGTGAAATGCTGTCTGCACCCCAAGGGACGAGTGCCATCAAGACCACTTTATACAGAGGAATATCTCCAATACCTATAGGGCTTTTTGTTTTCAAAGCATTATTTACAAATTTAGGGCCGGAGCTGGGTTATTTGATACACTGGTAGAGCAATGAAAATCAAGGAGAAAAAGGAAACCCTAATTTCTTGTTGCTGAAGAATGGATATATATATATATATATATATATATATATATAATACATGCTCTGCTCTGTAGCGTGAGATGTAAACTTTCTTTGCACTCTCATGGAAAATCCTTACAATATACTCTCTGGGTTAGTTTTTCTTGCTTTGGGGAGAAATGCTCTGAGGCTGTGAGCTCTGCCACTAGGTTGAAGCAGAACCAAACTGCAGGCTGCCCCCTGGAGGGCAGCTCAACTAGAGCCACAGGAAGACTAACAGAAAAGAGCTCAGGGCAGAATTCCACAAATACCTATAATTGTTTTGTTGTAATCAGCCACCTCCTGAGTCCCACAGGGAACAACCAACAGTTTAGCTTCCCAGAGAAGGAAGGAGTGGCTGTGTTGTGGTACATGATCTTTTCACTCCTTACAATAGTTATAACACCAATTTAAGGCAAAGTGGATAAAAGAGGGTTGCACCGAATATGCTGTCCCCATTATTAAACATTATTTTTACTCTACACTCTTTCCCAAAGTTTATTTCATCTGCTGTAGCATTGACTTGGCAAAGCGTCATCCACTCTCCTTGACACCACAGCAATAAGCATCTTTCTTTCATCAGAAAACACATACAATTATGCAGTCAGTTTAAAAGTAAGTAAACAGTATTTAAAAAGTCTTTGAATTTTTGTGAAAGAATTTTAAATTCCTATTTAGTTATCTATTGCTTAATCTGAAGTACTCAGCTTTATCCACCACATACTCAGAATGGATGCTTGCTGTTACTTTTCTATTCCTAATTTTTTAAAACGTCTTTGCCGAGATATGTTTCCTTTTGTACAAGCCATCTTATACATGTCAGTAAGAAGTTATTGACAAAACGCAATACTTCCTTTATATTACCCCTACAACCTAAAAACGTAGGCAGATTTTTGGTTTTCTCAGACACTAAATCTTAGAGGGATTGGACTGAGAAGACAGGGACTGGGGGAGCCTAATTAGCCTGAAGTGTAAGTAACAGTCCTATACAACAAGGAATTGTCCTCTCCAAATGCCAACGTGCCCTCATGGGGAGATATCCCAATCCCCTACTAAGATGACAGAGCCTCATAGACATATGTGAAGAAAATCCCAACTTCTTCATCTGCAAGGATTAAACTAGTCTGGTTATTGTGCACATTGTACTTTAGTGGTGATTAAGAGTGAGTGATGTAGTGCATTATCCAGTCTGCTGCAGCTAACCCTTCCATCATAGGCTTATGGTGCTAGCTCACTTATCAGGGAACTAAATATGCCAAGTCCTACATCCACCATCACTACTAAACTAACCAGAAACTGAGAATAATGAACTGGTTGCTTTTAAAACATCCAGTGGGTTTCACCTTTGTACTATTAAACCACTCAAATAAAAGACAAAGGAAACAATCATTTTATGTTGAAAGATTAAAATAGTTAAAGATAACATTTTAGGTTTCTTGATGGCTAGGAAAGAATACTAAATGCCAAATAAGTTTTAATGAAATTCTTAGATGATATTCTGGGCCAGTGCAAAAGAGTTCTGTAATCAGTTATGAGGACCACTGTGGACATAGGAGGAATTGCTTATATCACATATTTGTAATTTGTTATATTTCAAACTTTTCTAAATTTTTTACAATTGTGAATAAACTGAAATTTTAATTATAATCAATCACTGTAATATCTATATCATATTTTAGAGAAATTTTATTTTCTTACTAAACATGTGGCTTGATGATGAAAATAAAACTATGAAGGAATACCTAAAATCTAAAGAGAGGGAGAGATTTATATACTTAATCAATTTAATTACTATGGTTTGGAGTGCACAATGCCCCAGAAACAAAGGGTATTCTTCTTAATCTATGATCCATGACTCCTCTGCTATTTAAAAAAAAAACAAACCAAACAAAAAGAAACTCCTTTGTTCATAGTATATATTTTCATTGATCCTTATCATCTCACCATTATAGCTTAAGTTTAAAAGTAATTACTCTTATGGTTTTTAAAACATTATTTAAAATACAGGGTGGGTTGGATAGTTGATTGATTGTATTATTTCTAGATTTCCAGGGATCTGGAAAGCTAATATTTTTTATATTACCAGAAATATTTCTCAGATTCCTCAAAGCCTGAAATTATGCAAACTTTTCTTACAGTTCAAATAAATACCTAATTAGACCCAAGGTCTTGGTACTGAATAACATAAGGTCTCCCAATGGACTTTTGCTGTTACCTGGTGAATTTATACTTCCATTGGTGCCATAGTAGATAGGGATGAAATATATACAAAAGCAATAAACAATGCATGTTAGTAGTTATACAACAAAAACATGGAATCAGCTAGCAGCTCAAAATCTGAGATGTAGAAGTACATTTGATAACTAGAATGAAAAGAATGACTATTTTGAAACTGAACTAAATATACTCACTATTGCAAAACTCAGCATTGGCATTCAGCTTATCATGCCCTATTTAGGAATAGTTATTATTCATTGTGAGACTGGTGAACTAAGAACATGAGTTTGCTAACTAGTGAGTTGAAAATGTCATTGCTCTTATTTATTGTAATTTGACTGTGGGCCACATACCATACCTCTGACCATTTCTGATATATTGCTTTCCTCTTGGAATTTATAATGTGCTTTAGCCAATCCACTTTGGTTTACAGGGGATAACATCAGACCTTCAAAATTCAAAAAAGAATGGATTTTAGTAGGAGACTATAATAACATAAATAATAAGTCAGAGTTTACTAAAAACACTTATCTAGGGATGAGGGATTTTTGAAAAAAAAACCTTCTAAAAAACTTTCTGAAACATGTCATATACCTTGGAAATTATGTTAGTGTGAGAAGAAAATTTTAACAAGGTTTCCAGAGATTCCCTTATAATTTAAAAAATATTATAAATTCAAAGATCACATTGGTGTTGGACTTTTTAACTGAAAGAACACAGAAAATGTGGCTTGAAAAAGTTTAATCATGAACCAAAATTTGGAAAACACATGAACAGCAAGTGTAATATTTTATTTTTGCTGATCTAATATTAAAATAGTAAGTTGAATCAAATCCAAATTATAGGTGTTTGTCACAACAGTCTTCAAATTAAAATGACATTTCATTTTGGCCCCATATGATACCACTGAGAATGTAGTTCTATATGCCAGATAAGGTGGCTATAAAATAATTTGTCTGTTGTCTAAACACTTTAACTTTTGCTAAGAAATACTGGCAAACTCCTACTGGGATGCATTTTTCATACTGCCTTCCTATTTCCAAAATACTTCCTCTTACCTGTCTTACTTATTCCTAACAATATCTGTGTGAAAATGTACAGAGTACCTTGTATTATGCACTTAGAAATTAAGAATTTAAGTTGTTCAGTGATCTGACCAAGACCACACAAGCACTATGGCAGGAGTGGGACAGCCAACATAGGTAATGCGTCTTTGCTTCCCATGTGCTCATCCCATTCCTCTCATCCTTCATACCTCCTGTTAGCTCAGGGCGCCCTGCTGAAAATATCGCCGCTGTTCAGCATAATGAAACATAGTGCTGGTGGCAAATATTCGAATCCTCAGGGTAGTCACATGTATGTGAAGTTATCCTCTGAAGTTTTTAGATTGCTAAGCATCAATTGCTTGCTTTTTATGTTCCTTTCTATTTGTTTCATAGACAACTACGGACAGCTCAACCTCAAAACCTAATTTATTATTCAGCAAGTATTTAGTGAGTGCTTACTGTTTTGCCTAGTTCTATTTGTCTTTGCTTTTATTAGTACATGTTTGTAGTACATAATGGATACATTTGCTGTAGGGGATTGGGACATAACACATTTCAATTCCCTGGTTCGATTTGTGATATCAAGGATGTAGTATCAGCAGCAGATGAAACAGACACAATTCTCAACCTTCACATTAGTGTGGGGAGATAGATATACCATAAAGGTAAAAGCATAAATATGTAGCAAGTTAAAAAATAGTAAGCACTATAGAAGGTGGAAAAAGCAAGGAGGGAAAAGAGAAAGCATCAAGAGAATGGGGTGCAGGTAGAATAGGAAGAAGGAAGTAAGACTTGGAGAACTTGGGAATCAAGCTCATAACAAAGCAAAGAGAGAGAGCATAGACACCAAGGCAAAAATGTATACTGACAATGATACAGAGTGGATATTAAACTTCCCCATGAAAAAGGCTGTTGTGCTATTGGGAGTGGCGGGACCTTTAGTAGTCAGAGTGAAGGGGAAGGCAGTTAGGTCCTTAAGGGCTTGCCCTTGAAGGGGATATTAGGACCTGAACCACTTCTCTCTCTCTTTTTCTCATTCTGCTTCCTGGCTGCTATGAGGGGCATTTTCACTACTACATGCTTCTACCATGATGGACTGTCCCTCACAGGCCAAAAGTGATGAAGCCAAGTGACCATGGATTAAAACTCTGAAACCATGAACCGAAATATTCTTTCCTTTTTAAAGCTGATTTTCTCAAGTTTTTTGTCATAGTGAAGGAATACTGACTAACACAGACAAGAAGCAGCAAAAAACAGCACATCCACATAATATGAAATAAATGTCATAGGAATAAAGGGAGATGAGATGGAATGGAGCCTTGTGGATCATTCTAAGAATTTTGATAATTATCTAAGTGTAAAGCATGAGAAGGAAAAGTTGAGAAAGAAAAAGTCTTATTCTAGTACTAATGGTTAGATGCACATATTTTTAGTATAAGTTCAAAACTCTCAGGTAGTATTGTGCTTCTACTTAAATAGGAAGAATGGACAAGACAGTATAAACATAATCCCATTAGATGCTAAGTTATAATTTACTAGTGAGTCTAAGTGTGGTATAGTGACACAGGAACTTTAAATTGGAAAAGAAGAGCAAAACATGTTTCACTTAAAATCAGATACCTAGTACCCAAGATGAATTATATCCTAGTACCTGTAGGAAACAATAAATAGAATACATTCGCAGCAATATTGGAAAAGGTTGATATGTTGATTTTAAAAGATGCTACAATGGTGTTTGCTTCAGCAGCACACATACTATAAAGGTCCTAAAATGGAAGTCAGGTCATATGAATCGAGCTACATGTAGAAACATGTGATTTTGACAAAAATCACAAAAGTTTTCTGAACTCAATTCTTCTGATCTGTTTCATCTCTGTCTAAAGATTACCAAGAACATCAAAGGAGACTACGTGTGTATATCAGTCTGAATCACAGTAAGAGATACGGTGATGTAAATAGTAGTAGTGAAATTATGTTAGTCAGCTTTCCTGTTGCTGGATACAGCACCCAACATTCACAATTTATAGGAGGCAAGTTTTAAGTTAGCTCATGGTTTGGGGGATTCAGTCCATGGTTAGCTGGCTCCAAGGCAGGAACATCATGTTAGAAGGGCATGGAGGAGCAAAGCTGCTTAGTTCATGGCCACCAGGGAGCAGGAGAGAAGAACAGTATCAGAGAGGAAGGGGCCAGAGACCGTATGTAGGGCCCAAGTCCACAACTCAGTCTTCCACACAGAGACACACAGGAGCATATTCTACTAATCTGCTAGGCGTTTCTTAATCCAAAGAAGTTGACATACGAGGATTTATGGTCACAGACAAAATTCAAAATAACCAAAAGACAAGAAATTTAATTTTCATTAATAAGTTAAAGTAGTTAGAACTATTTATTCTGAAATATTTTTCCTCCTGTCTTCTTAAATGAAGATGCTGCCTAGAATATGATTAGAATTCCATCCAATCTTATTCTCTTCTTTTCTTACTCAACTCATATATTTTCCCTGAACTCTAGACTCAATCTTCTTTGTTTGAACAAATACACTTTAGTTAGCTATAGTTAACCTCGTGGTGATGTATCGGACCTTGAAACTAACCTGTGGAAAGTTTGTTATATATAATTTGCCTTTAGTTGTTTAGTAATGGTTTCAATGGTGTTGGTATAATTTTTGTCAATACTTTTTCCCCTTTTTCAGAAAACGCAAGTCTCCTCAATTATTGTTAATATTGTACTCTGAACTAAATGCAATGCTCACTACCTGTTCACTGCAATATTATTTCTGGTGTCCAGAATAGATGCACCAGCTAATTAGAATACAGTCTGAGAATATTTTCATACTAGCACAACTATAAGATTCTTAAGGCAATTTGGGGAAAAATTAACAAGGAATATTATTTAGTCTTATTTATTCACATGTTTTTTATTCCTCTATTAATGTAGATCATATATTCAACCCAAATTCCCAAGTTCTTTAGGGTAACTTATCTTCAGCTTTATCATTAAGCATCAAATATAGGCTGTTTGTAACTGACTAAAGACTGAAAAATCGAAGTCAGATTGTACTAAAATCTAAGTCAGAAAAAAGGAAAGAAACAATTTGGAACTTGCCTGCAGCAGGTCAGAACTCATTCAACAGAACACCGTGACCCAGAGCATTGAAAGACAGAAATATTTTAGACAATTCTTCCTTTAAAAATTACCAGCCTGTTTGGTTTGAAGCTTCTGTCATTCCAACCTTACTTCATACAAATAAATAACACAGGAAAAAATAGATTGAAATGTAGGTTAGAAGAAGCTTCAAATGATTTTTAGTGGAATATTATGTGCTGAAACCACAAGAGTTTAAATTAGTAGCTTAAAAATGTCCCGTTTACCACACATCACACAGAAGGAAGAATCTTTTTGGTTTCTCTTTAGTTTCATTCCTCCAAACCCTTGACCAGCTGAACTGGTTGTTCCTAAATAATTTAAAATATCCAGTTCAGAATGAAAAAGGATATGGGTGGCTGCATATTGCTATCAGTTCATATTGCAGAAAAAAAATAATACTGCATTTGGATACTCACATGTACATACATACACTGACCACATACATGAACAATTCCTTCAGAAGCACAGAATGAGTCAAAACTCAGAGCTACACAAAATTAAGTATAAGAAGAAATTTTAATATATAAAGTAACATATGGCAACAATGCCAAAGCCTCATTTAACTTCTAAATTTTCAGTTCTTGATAATCTTTCCCATGTGGTGCCATGTTCTTCCACCTCACTTCACATCTCTGGCTGCTACACGATCCTATACTCTATTGGTTTTAAGTAGAATTCAGTAGGGAACAGTTGATCAATGAGTACTCATTTATGGTAAAGTAGGAGCAGGAGGTCCTGGTGTCCTATCACACAGTAGGGTGACTGTAGATAATGAGAGTGTGCTGTGTATTTCAAAAGTTTAGCAGAAAGGATTTTGAATGTTTTCACCATAAATTAATGATAAATGTTATGTATCAGTTAAAAGATAAAGTTTTTAAAAATTAAGTAGGTCAGGCTTTCTCAATATAGCTGTAAAGAAAGATTAATTTCATAAGCTGTTACTTTTTCTAAGGGAGAAAGAGCCTCATATGAGCAAAGTAGGTAATGTTTAGTTAAATAAAGCTAAATGGGCTTTAATTTTTGTCAGCTAATTGGCAGAATATCTCACTAGGGGTAGTGTGTGTTGTTCAGAAGTGTTGATGTGTGCTGTGAATTTGGAAGTGAGCGAAAAGTCAATGCTAAAAGTGGTATATAGTGTTCCCCAACGCTGTCAGAACATCTCATGGAAAAGTTGCTAGACATGGTGGGAAATGCTAAGTTTTCTGCATGCAGAATGCTTCCATTTTTCCTTCCCAGCAACTAGCATCCCCTCAGGGGCATGCCCTCAATAAGAAAACCTCCCACTAGGTCTTATCTCCTAAAATTTCTCCCGCCTCCCACTAGAACCAAGCCTTTGACACACAAAACTGTGGGGGACATTCCAGATCCAAATTGCAGCACTAATTCACCACACAACTAAAAACGATATCATAATAGGTGTATTAGCATCTACTGAAGTTCCTCTCCTCTCTAATTCTCCTGCTACCACAGAAAACTGCTATACTGATGTTAGGATGTATTTTCTCTTGATGTTTAAATTTTTAACTTTTTCCAAAAAATGTATATATAAACAATATGTTTACTTTTCCTTATTTCTGAGATATATAAAAGTAGAATTATATTCCATATAATCTTAATGACTTGAATATTTTCCTAAATAATATTTTCTTTTTTAAAATTTTTAGTTTTTACCAAGAACATGCATTGGTACATTGTATACATAATGATCCCATTTATCATGGTTATTTTGTACCTATACATGATGTATCTTGATTTCCTCCTTCCCCACCCCTCCCTTCTGTTCCCCCCTTTCCTTATTTACAGCAGGTTTATTTACATTTTTCCATTTTTCCTCCTTTCTTTCCCTTTTCTCTTTCTTCTTTTGCCCTTCTAGTTCTCCTCTTTTGAATTCTATCTTTTTTTTTAACATAATATCTATTATACCCCTTTGTCCTTATTTACACTTACGGCTTCTCATATCAGAGAAACAATTTGATGTGTACTTATGCATGACTGATTTATTTCCCTTAAGAGTATGTCCTCGAGGTACATCCATTTACCCACAAATGACTGTAGTTTATCCTTTTTATGGCAGTGTAGTACTCCATTGTGTAGAAAAACCATATCTTCTTTAGCCATTCCTTGATTGTTGGGCATTTGGGTTGTTTCCAAGACTTAGCTATTACAAATTGTGTTGCTATGAACATGGTTGTGCATATATCTCCTATGGTATGAGGTTTTCAATTCTTCTGGGAAGATACCAAGCAGGGGAATAGCTGGATCAAATGGAACCTCTAGATTTAGTTTTTTGAGGAGTCTCCATACTGATTTCCATAGTGGTTGGACTAGTCTACATTCCACCAAAGTGGAGGAGGGTTCCTTTTTCCCCATAGCCCCACCAGCACTTGTTGTTGGTTGATTTCTTGATAATAGCTATTCTTTCTGGAGTGAGATGGAATCTTAGTGATGTTTTGATTTGCATCTCTCGAATGACCAGTGATGTTGAACATTTTTTCATATATTTATTTGCCATTTTTATTTCTTCATTTGAGAAGTGTTTATTCATTTCTGATGCCCATTTTTGGATTGGGTCTTTAAATTTGGGGGGGGGTTGATTTTTTTGAGTTCTTTATATATTCTAGATGTTAGACCCTTGTCTGAGGGACAGCTGGCAAAGATTTTTTCCCAGTCTGTGGCTTTTTGTCCTGCTCTATTAATGATTCCTTTGCTGTGCAAAAGCCTTTTAATAGGATGTGGTCCCCAAACATTGATTCTTTGTATTGTTTCCCGTGCAGTCTGGGCTCTGTTCATAAATTTTTTCCAAGCCCTATGTCTTCGAGAGTTCTTCCTATACTGTTCTCCAGTAGCTTTAGTGGTTCTGTTTTAATGTTAAGATCTTTGACCCACTTCAATTTTAGTTTAGTACATGGTGAGAGACATGTATCTAGTTTTAGTTTTTGGCATGTGGTAAGCCAATTTTTCCAGCACCATTTGTTAAAAAGGCTATCTTCCTTCCAGTGAGGGTGTTTGGCTCCTTTGTCAAAGATGAGGTATTTAAGTGTGTTTGGAGTTGTTTCGGCATCTTCTAGCCTGTTCCATTGGTCCTCAGGTCTGTCTTTGTGCCACTACCATGCTGTTTTTATCACAGTAGCTTTATAGTATAATTTCAGGTTGGGGATTGTGATGCCCCCTGCCTTGCCCCTGTTGCTCAGGATTGTTTTCGCTATTTGTGGTCTCTTCTGGTTCCAGATAAATTTCATGATTGTTTTTTCTACGTCTGTGAACTATGTTAATAATATTTTCTAACATGCAGTCATGCTGTGTGCAGTTTGGGTCTGTTACTTTTCACTGCCATATAATATTCCATATACTAATATACCATAAATATATTAATTTACCTATTTTTCTATTGATGGAAATTTAGGGTATTTATAATTTTTGCTATTACAATAATGCTATGAATATCCTTAAACATGTACAATATTTCTTTAAAGCATATAATTAGGAGAGAAATAATGAATCATATTATATGAAATTTTAAACCTAAATTTAAAATCAGTTGAACTAATTTATAATTGCACAGTGGGAGGGAATATATATATATTTATATATATAATATTTATTTTTATATATTTTATGTATAATATATTTATATTTATTTATATATGTTTATATATATTTTATATAGAGAGAGAGGGAGGGAAGGAGGGAGAAAAAGAGAGTGGGAGGGGGAGAGAGTTCTTAGAACATTCACATCAGTAACAGGACTATTTTATTTTACTTGGTAGATAGAAATTTAGAATTGCTATCAAATCTTAGTGAATTAACTTATCATTATATATTGACCATCACTGTGCCAAAGAATTCTTTTGATCAAAAGTGTATTTTTCTGATATTAATATAGCTATCCTATCTTTTTTCCTTACCCTTTTTGGTTAGTATTTGCTTGGTGTATCTTTTTCTAATCTTAACTTTCAAGGTTTTTCTCCTTATATTTCTAGGTCTTCAAAAATAATATACAAACTATTTTCATTTTTACTTGTCAAGTTTAGTCCATTTATATTATGATATTTATGATCATTGAATATTTTGACTTATTATCTTTGGATATATTTCTGAGAACTTTATATTTCTTTTCTTTCTTATTTTTTTTGGTTTTGTTCTTTTGCTTTGGTGGTAGAGATCAAACCCGCGGTGTTGTGCTTGCAAGGCAAGTACTCTAATCACTGAACCAAATCTCTGGCCCCAAGAACTTTATATTTATATTTATCTTGTTTTCCATGCTTCTTTTACTCTTTAGTTTCCACTTCACTGAATGAATTTGGCTGCTGGAGTTTTGTGGCTACCCTACAAATCCCATAGTATTTTTAAGCCCTCAAACAATAAAAAGGCTTAAGAATCTTGTCACCCAGGTAACCTATGTCATCACCACTGGGCTTCCCTGAGAGCTTGTTTGAAGTGAACAATCTCAGGCCCTCCCCTCAATCAGCTGTTGTAGCCACTGTGCTATAAAAGGGTGGACACCATCCTAACTTTGGATTGAAGGTCAAGTCTGACAATGCCATGCAAACATAAGGGTGTAAAAAGTGAATCACTGTCACAGTGAGGCCTTCTGGGGAGAGTAGGCTGTGTCATAAATAGGTAGGAAGAAGCAGAAAGTTACAGGAAAGGACACTGGCTTGGAGTTAACATGGGGGATGGTGGCAGGCACAACTGGTGCTGTGAGATGCATGTCTGGACCACAGTTACTGCTATGGGAAGTCTTTTTTCTTTTTCTTCTTGCTTTGTTTTGTCAACTGCATTGGCTGCCTGCTGGAAAACTGTCACTTTGAGTTGTGTCATTTCATGGCACATTTGCTGAGTCCTGCTAACCCCCTCTGTTATAGATTTAATAGACCTGAGTCAAAAGTTCCAGCTGGCCTTTAAGGCTAAGTGTATGGTGTCAAGACCTTTGATAAAGAGACCCTGGCTCATGAGCCTTCATTCCACACCTCTGTGTATTTCATATTAAACTGTGTGTCTTGATTCCAGTGTAAGCCATATCTAATGCTAGGCTCAGAGGAACGACTCTTCTTTGGGCCCATTGGTTGTATGGCTCACACAGGTGCTAATTCCATTCCAGGGAGCCTTGAGGAGAAACACTGATGCCCTGTGCAGTGTGCCAGCCTGCTGGGTACTCATGTGGAAGAGCAATTACTGTGTGGCTGGTTAAGGTTGCCCACCTAAGTGCAGATGGCTCATTATGATCTTACAAAATGCCTCTGCTGCTGCTGCCTCTGGCGCTGTCTCAAGGCCATAGGGGGAAAATACCCACACATGCCTAGAACACAGCTAAAGCCCAATTCAATCACTGCCACGAGGGTGTTCCCTATGTCTGATGGTTCTGGAGTGAAGCTCTCTTGAAAAAGACACTTCGGTATGTGTTCCAAATTACAAGCATACATGGAACCCCACTAAATTTAAACAAAGTACCCTTATAGTCTTTAATTTATTTTTTTTAATTTTAAACCAAGAACATGTATTGGTACATTCTACATACAATGGTCACATTCATTACAATTATTCTGTACCTATACATGATGCATCTTGGTTCTCCCCCTTCTCCCCTGCCCCCCCCTGCTCCCTCCCTCCCTATTTACAGCAGATTCATTCATCATTTTCCATATTTTCCCTTTCCCCTCTCTTTCCCCTGTTGCCTTTCTGCTTTTCCCCTTCTTTCTTTCTAGTATTCCTCTCCTCTGCACACACCCTTTATAGTCTTGAGATATACTAAAGATAAAATAGAGGAAATGTTCCATGTTAATCATTAGAACTATTTCCTGCCTACATTCCCCATGGTCATGGCACCCATCGCCTTAAAATAGCCCACTATGGGCATGGATGTTTTAACCCAATGAGTATTAAGTTAAAATTAAATATTTAGCCTGTAAAAATTGGATGGACTAAATGGGACACTATGGACCATTTTTCTCTAGTTAAAACAGTTAATACTGATTAATGTAAATTAAAACAGGGACTTCAAGAATTAAAACTCATTATATCTACTTAGAAAAGACCAAAGGCCTACTTAGAAAAGGAATGATTATCCTCACTGCTTCTCCATTTAATACTCCATTTGGCCTCTTCCTAAAGCTGGAACAAAATGAACAGTGCCTCACAGAGTGTTGTCACAACCTTAATTCCACTTGCCATAGTCCTACTCATCAAGACACTCATAACCAATATTTTTAAAATTAGTGGTTCCATCCAGTCAGCAACTGGTGCATATTCTGGTGTTATAGATTTGGCTAATGTTTAAAGTCTATTTCAACAGTCTCTCACCACAATTTATCTTGATCTTCAAAGGAAAATAGTACCTCTATTATGGGCTCTCATATGTACCTCTAAAATTCATATTTTGGGTGTCCTATCCACCAGTACCTTCGATGTGACAGTATTTGGAGGTAAGAGCTCTAAAGAGATAATTAAAGTCAAATGAAGCCATGCGAGTGGACCCTAATCCAACATAACATGTCATTACAAGAAGAGATTAAGACACTTAAAACACAGAGACACAGGGGTGACCATGTGACGATACAGGGAGAAGACAGTCATACAAAAAGCAAGAGAGGCTTCAGAAGAAAGCAAACTCGCCAACACCTTGACCTTGGGCTCGTAGCCTCACAGACACTCAAGATATAAATCCTACCTATAAGGAAACTCCTTCTTCCTTTGGTATCTGTGGGAAATTTAAAATCATGTGTAGAAACTGACTCAATCCAACCTGTAACCACCATAAAAACTTTGGACCAGTTTCCTACTTCTGTTACGGTCAAGCCATTTTTGGAAGCTTGGGAGCTTCCCTGGTTTTTCCAGCAGCAGCAGCATGTGAATTGTTAATCTTTTCATATCCATTAGGGCGTGTGTGTGTGTGTGTGTGTGTGTGTGTTTGTGTGTGTGTGTGTGTGTGTGTGTGTGTGTGTGTGCGCGCGCGCATCAATATCAACAGCTGAGCCAAATTTTGGGTGAATGTCTATTCAACATCTTCAGAGTGGCTACACAACTCACTAAACAAGAATCTACTTGCTTAAATTATGCACAAGTGAAGTATTACACACTGCTCTAAAACACTTCAATATTACTCCCCCTTCCCAGGTAACATGATTTTCTTTAAAGTTGTTACTTTTTTGACCTATAAATAATATGGTACTACTTTATTATTTCACAAAGATAATGTTTACCTATATGTTTACCAACTTGTTTCTGCATTATTTCTTTTTCTGAGTCCTCCCTTCTGTCTGTGGTCATTTTCTCTCCTTTTCTTTAGCAATTCCTTTATCTTATAGCTTCTATTATCATCTCTTTGTAGATGATCTGCTTTGTCTCTGTTTGCCTTTAAGACCTTTTTCCACATTTTATGTTATCTTATCACAAAACTTGAAGGTATGGATTTTTTTTTCCTAATTTATCCTGCTTAGTATTTACTTTGATTCTCTTGTGTGTGGATTTGTGTCTTTAATTATTTTTAGCTAGTACCTCTCCAAATGTTGCCTTTCCTCCATTTCCTCTATTTTTATTTTCTGGCAAATTCTTCAACTGATATCAGACCTTAGTTTTTCTTGAGCCTAACAGTGCATTAGATAACTATGTTTTATATACTATTTAGTTGATGTGTAGCAGACGGGCCAAAATTCACTTTACTTCTAGAAGCAGAAATTTAAAGATTAGAATGTCAGCCTTTTGCATTAGAGAAACGTACCTGGCAACAGTTGCCGCCTCAGTCTACGCATGACAGAGGTAGCCCTCCACACATTGAAGCAGAAATAGGAGATTCACCACTATAAAACTTCCGGATTTCGATCTTTGCATTGTCTGCAAATATATTTTTATTAATGTTTTCATTTTTATGGGATGTGATTATTTCATTTGTTTATTTTTTGCTATTTGTTTCATATTTAGGTCACTAAGTAATATTTTTTAAATGCCTCAAGGTACAGGTAATAATTACTAAAAAGATACACTCCCGAAACCATTTGTGTTTTCATTCTGAAAAACTTGAATATGTTTTAAACACTTCACCTGGTTTTGTCAATCTAGACATTTGAATTATACCTTGAAGAAGACTACTTTTGACTCTGTTAAGAAATTGCTAAATTTTCATTTAACAGTGTACCTTTCTCGAGTGACAGTTTTCAGTTAGTATAATTATTATAATTCAGGGTCATTGCATGCCACCATGGTTGTTTATTATAAAACTAGTAATTTAAAATTCTAAAAGAAAACTTGTTTTAAAAAGCAAAATTAGTTTAGTGACAATTAAATTCAGAGTCATTCCAAAGAAAACAAATAATAATTGAGTCACAGGTAAAATGGAAAGCTTCAAAACATGTTTCTAAACATCTTGGGGAAAAGTGACTTTGTACCTATGATTTTCTTGCTTTGTTACGCTTTGGTTATAGAGATAAAAAACTGTATTATATACTAAAGTTTTACCTAAAAAGATCATAAAATGTCAAAGTGGTCTCCATATGTTAGTAAACTCTCAAAATACAGTTTTTCATACTTCCTAAGAAAGAAATTAATTTCTAACTCTTATTTACAAAAAATACTAGTTGATTAAAAAGACCAAGAACCCTGCAATCGCCTTTAATAATTAGAAAGACTATATGGTGGAACCATTTCTGGTCCAACATAGGATTTCTCTCTTTGAATTTTATCTCCATCAAGTAAATGAACATTGCATGGATTTGCATCTATAAAAGCTTCACTTCTAGCCATAATGGAGTAACTCAAATGGAATCACCTTCCTGCCATAAACAACATCAAAATAGTACAGGTTTATGATTTGCAGAAAAAGGAAGGCATGCCTGAATACCATGTTTCCCTGGACACTTTCCACGGAGGCCCACACAGATTATGAACCTGGGAGCTCAAGCCAAGCAGAGCAGAGTGATCTCTCTCAGTAGAAAAGTCCAAGGCTAGAGCTCAGGGTAAGTGCCCCAGCTGGAATGTACAGGGCATATCACTTTGCTCATGAAACTGCAATGTGGGAAGGACTCAATAAAGACATTTTAGTTCTGCCCCACTCAGCCTGTGGGCTAGAATTATCTGGAGCTTTTTATTCACTCATAAGCATGATGGTTGGTACTGGGAAGACTCAAAGTGTTGAGCTGGAAGAAAGTGGAATCCCTTGGCTTTCTCCATCTCTGAGTGGCCTCTATAGAGTGGTCTCTCCAGAATGAAGTTTAAGGTTAGCAGACAATGCAGGGCTTCCAAGATGTGAGTCCCAACAAAGGAAACAGGCAGAAGCTGAGGTGCCCTTTCTAACCCAATCCTGCTTCTTCTCATCCAAAGCAAATCACAAAACTGCCCCAGAACTTCAGAGGTGGAGAAACAGAATCTAACTTTTGTGAAGGAGTGTCACAAAATTTACAGTCATATCTTAAAACAACTTCAAGACTACGAAGAACCTGGTTGGCCTTAGATAGACATGGAAACCAGGTTCTATGAAGAAATGATAAACTGAGGTACTGAAATGGAAAGACACAGCAGTGGGGATTTAGCCCAGTGGTTAGAGTGCTTTCGATCCCCAGTACCAAAAAAAAAAAAAAGAAAAGAAAAAAAGAAATGGCAAGAGAGAGCAGGATTATATACTTCTCAGAAATGTACAATTGTCAGTTATAAGACTATGTAGAATGCAAATGTAGAGCAACAGTTATGCTGTCAGCTTGAAACTAAAGAAACTCCTCAAAGAGCATGGTCTTTGACTATATCTTAGAAAAATGAATGTGGTCATCTTAACGAAGAATTAGAAAACCGAGTAAAATACTAGTCCATTTTTTGCTGCTGTAACAAAATATGTGAAAAGAAGAGGTTTACTGTGGCTCACAGCCCTGGAGGCACAAAGTCCAGGAGCCTCGACTGGCGACAGGCTTCTTGCTTGCAGAACCTGGAGGTGGTGCCGACCATCACATGGCAAGAGGCAGGGAGTGCTCATGTGCACATGCTGTCTGGCCTTTTTCCCTCTTCTTATAGAGAAACCAGGATTTAGCTAGGCGGGCTGTACCATCCTGACTTTATCTAATTTGAATAATTCCCAAAGGTTCCCCCCTCTGAATACCATCATCAAATTAACTTCCCATCCTCTTAATACTTCATGGTGTAGCCAGGCATGGTGGTGCATATCTGTAATCCCGGCTAAAAAGTTGAGGCAGGAAGATAGTGTGTTCAAAGCCTCTCATCTAGATAGTGAGACCCCTGTCTCAAAAACAAAAACACCAAAATAAAACAAACAATAAAAACAACAACTTCATGGGTGGGGGATAAATTTCAACACACGACCCTGTGGGGGACACTCAAATCCTATCGAGTATCAAATGAGTGTTTTATTGCTTCACTTTGGGTTATAAATTCGTTAAGGAGCTTTAACTCCTAACTCAAACCACATAAACTAAGAGCATCAAATTGAGCCTTAGTGTAGCGAAAAAGGGGGTGAGGTTGGGAAATCCAGAGTATAGATTTATATATATTTATTGTAGAAATAGGTCCACGCAAAACTCGAAAATGGAAAAACCTGCCTTAGGATGACTGCAGTTTAAAACGACAAACTGAATAACAGCAACAAACTTATATATTATTTAATTTCAAAAAGCATCTTCAAGAAAAATAAAGCAGTGTGCAAGGGAGAGAGTAAATGAATTGAGTACAAAAGGTCTTATACAGGATTTGTTTTGGTATGGAAGCAAAAGAGAATGAGATAAAAAAAATAAGCATGAAAATGAACAAGAAAAGGATAAAAGAGGAAGTCAATAATAAAG
>PVJO010028532.1:0-18033 GCA_004026905.1 Hystrix cristata
TGGCCTGGAGAGTCAGCATAAAATTTGTGAGTATGGATTTTTCATGTGAGGACACTGAGATTTGGAGTTAGTTTAGTAAAGGAGCTCAAAATAACTTGGAGGTAAAAATCTTCATGTAGTGTATCTCTCAAAATAGTAAATATCATTCACTTTCTTTAAATTCTACATAGTCTCATACTGCAGAAGTTTGAGACAATGATACACACACTCATACACTCTTGTACACACACACACTGTGGCATTTGCAGAGCTGATGTAGGCAGAGGCAGAAGATGCAGTCGACTATTAATCAGTAAGTTGTGATATAGTCTTATAATTCAGGATTAAATCATAGAGCTTTAGGCTGAATTTTTATTTACTTTTTACTTTTATTTATTTATTTTTTTCCAAACAGGGTCTCAGACTGGCCTTGAACTCACAATGTCACCTGACCTGGCCTCAAATTCACAGCAATCCTGCCTCAGCCTCCCAACTGCAGGAATTACAGCCATGTAGCAACACACCAAACCCAGCTTATTTTTTAATGCTTTCAAAAGAAAATTCGAGGTCTCTTTACACTTTGTTAACATTATATGACCCATTATTAAGGTCTGTGGGGGGATGCAATTAAATCATAGATCAGGGATTGTATTAGTTCGTCCTGCTGCCATAACAAAACATCACACGCTGAGTGGTTCACACAGCAGACGGTTATTCCCTCACATTTCCAAAGGTAAAGTCAAAGACCGATATGAATCAGGGTTGGCCACTCCTGAGGCCTCTACACTCTGCTTCCAGACAGCACTGTCTTCCTGGGCTCTCTTGGCAGATGGAAAGAGCACCGTGGATGGTGTCCCTGTCTGTGTTTATGAGGATGCCAGCACTGTGAAATTACAGCCCCGCTCCTTACTTTAACTGAATTATCTCTTTCTGGGCCATGTCTCCACAGAGAGTCACACTGGGAGTTGAGATTTCTGTATATGAATGCTGAGAGCACACAATTCCATCCTGAGTGCAATCATTATATCAGAATAATAGAATTCCCTACTTCAGGGAGTGAAAATACACCAAGGGTGATATAAAAATGGGATGGGAAGTATCTCTGCTAACCACACAAATAAAAAAAAAAAAAAAATTCCAACGTTTTTGTTGTGGTTGCTTTCAAGCCAAAGCCATCGCCTTTAGGAGAGCGGACAAGTAGGCTGAGCGTTTCCTCGGAGGACTGTGTGTGCTCTATCACGTGTGTTGTGTAGTAAGCTTTTGCTTCTGCTCTTTTAATATCAATAAGTTCTTTGGAAATCCACCCAGCACCAAGAACACTGATGAAGTTTTATACCAGAAAATTCTGAAATATCTAAGAATAATGATAAGAAATAATTATAATATACCTCTATATACAAGGTTAGCTATTTTTTATTCCTGCTATGATTTATTCTGTTACAAAGTCCAACATAATTTAACGATCTACAGTGCGATTAACTGCCAACATTTAGAGAACTCCATAATAAAATACCAACATTTATATACTCTGAATTGGATCACAAAAGTCTTCTTAGTACAAATTTTCCAAGCAAAAGTTAGATGTGAAAATCCCCTTGGGAGATAAAATTCTAATAAATAATCCCCAGCAGCAGCCCCCACAAAAAATTCTAATACATAAAAATAGAAAAATTCTTAAACAGAAATATACAAAAATAAAAATCCAAAATAAAATTACATTTCCTCCCCCATTTTGAAGAGTCCAGTACTTTGAGTTCACCATTGTTTTGGAGTCTCCATTGCATATGAAGCTGAGACTGCTGTATGGAGAGACTTTGTCCAAACAGTAGTTTCTAAAAAATAACAGCTAAGAAGCATCTGTCTTTTTACAAAGTTAAAAAGTGGACTCTGGTAATAAACTTGAAGTCACTTTATTTTTATATACTTTTATAACCACATGAATTTCCTTTTGATTAAAAAAAAAAACAGTGCTCTAATTGGTTTATCATAATACTGATTTCTCTTTATGGTTTCGATTTACGTTTCTCATCCCAATTAGAATGGGAATTATCAAAACAAAACAAAGAAGACAAAACAGCAAATATTGGCAAGGATGTGGAAAAAGGAACTTCTTATTCAGGGATGGTAGGAACATAAATTACTACAGCCACTATCTAGGAAAAACAGTATGGGCTTTCCACAAAAAATAAATAAAAATAGAACCATGATGTGATTCACCTGTCACACTTCTGTGTATATAGCCAAAGGAAACCAAAATCAGCATAACAAAGTGATGTTTATATGCCCAAGTTTATTATAGTGTTATTCATAGTAGCTAAGGTCAGCCAAAGTATCCATCAACAGATGAATGGATAGGAGGTACGTTAGACAATAGAATGTTGTGCAGCTATAAGAAAAGATCCTGTCATTTGCAGCAAAATGGATGCAAGTGGATAACACAATTTTAAGCATTATAATCCAAACACAGGAAGACAAGCACAATTTCTTCTCACCATATGTGAAAACAAAACAAAACAAACACTGTCAACCAGAAGTAGAATAACTATTACCTATCGAATAGAATAACTATTACCAACCAGAAAGTAGAATAATCTGCAGAGATGAGGTTAGAAAGTGTGCAGGGCACGGAGGAGGGTGGAAGAGGGGATGTTTAATATGATCAACGTATGTGATGTTTCATGATTATGATGCCTTTTTTCTAAGAGCTATTCCTTTCTCACGTCAGGAACATTTACTTATCTAAGTATTGCTTAATCACTGATTGCTGGGGTTGCACAAGTGTACACTCTTGAAACCAACATTAACTACATACTTTTTATTCCATTTGATAAACCCATCCAATAAATATTTTTGCATCAAACCAAATTAATAACCAGATTAGAGAATCATTTTTTTATCATCCGGCATAGATCATGTTTAATATCTAGCTAGAATTGTGCCCATATATATGTACACATTTATAAATATATATATGTTTGTGAACCAGGTTACACATAACTAAAATATCTCTCTCTCTCTCTCTCTCTCTCTCTCTCTCACACACACACACACACACACACACACACACACACACATACACATCCAAGAAGAATGATTCTATGGACCCCGCAGTGCTCGGTTCGGCAGCACATATACTAAAATTGGACCCTGCAGATACCAATATATAAAGATGCTTACTGCCTTCATACAAAGTGCTATGATGTTTGTATATAACTGACCTGCTGGTGTGGTCAGTGCTTACAAGAGCCCACAGGGTTGGGGCAGGCTCCTTAAAAGACTGCAGATGCTCAGAATCAGATTTAATGTTGGACACAGACATTCACAAGATTAGCTTACAATATTTGCCACAGAGTCAAATGTAGAAGAGAGCAAGAGATCTGTCCATGTGCTAGAGATCTGGGGAATCCAGCTTGAGGCCTGGATCCCACCACAATGTACTGGGTGAGTCTGTGTCAGAGGGTGAGGAGTCTGCGATGGAAGACCGAAGGGAAGGGCCTGCGCCAGTAAAGCCCAAGGCCGGGTGTTGGAGGCCCGACAGTCTGTACCCACCGGCTGAAAAGCTGGTGCTGGAAGCTGAAGAATTGGCGTCCAGAGCTAGGAGAGGATGCCCAAGACCAAGGTGAAGACCGGAGCTCCTTGGAGGCGAACAGCAGCCATCCTTGGCAACGGCAAGGAAAATCAGTGGAAATGAAGCTCTTCCGAGGAAAACCAGCTGAAATCTTTTGCTCCTGTTTTCCTTTTAGCCTGTTCTCCTTTTATAACATTCCGACAACCAGGCTGACTCAAATCAGCTGCGTGCTCCATTCAAGTCGACAATTAATTAACCACCATGCCTACATCCTCACATACACTTTCAGCATCTCTACATTACTTACAATTGCTGATACAACATCAATATTGTCCCCATGCATGTTATATTTTTAAAGGAATAATGACAAGAAAAATGGCTGTACATGTTCAGAAAAGACACAGGTTTTTCAGCCCGGACATTTTCAAAACATTGGTTAGTTGAATCCTTGGACATAGAAATCATGTATGTACTCATATGTGTGCTCATATATATGTATATATATGTGTGTATATATATATATATAGAGAGAGAGAGGGAAATGAAATAGGATCAGTATTTGTGACTGAGTAATTTGTGTAACTCACTAAATATTGAAGTAGTTTCTACATTTTCATCACACCATACTTAACTGTTTTATTTTCTTTGACCAAAGCAGAGTATCAACATTTGAAATGTTTACAAGGATATTGACTCTAAACCCACTGTATCTCAAAAACTTTTAAAAATCTTTTACTTGGGAGGGGCGGATTTATAATCCTACAGTCCTCCGCTCTACCAGCTGAGCTATTGAAGGGAGCACGCAGATTTATAATCCTTGAAGGACTGAAAGTGCTGTAAATCTAAGAAAATCCAGGAGAAAATGTAATCAGACCAATGAAAAGTGTCACCAAGGGTGTCTGTCTGTTCCTTCATGGAGCTTCTGTTCCCGAAGGATGGCCCCTGACGGTGAAGCTGTAGTATTTTGGGTTTTATTTTTGTCTGTAGTTTATGAAGAAAAAGGGCTGGCCAGGAGTGAGAAAAAAAATCAGCTTTAAAAAGGGAAGAACTTCAAAAACAGCACTTGCCCCATCCCAAAATTGTTTTTATTGAGATAAAATTTGTTTAGTGCCATGTACCAGATTTGGGGAATATTTACAGCTCTATGATGCCTATAATTAGTTATGAAGTGCTGTTTACTTATTATGTATTAAATTTATTTTCATGAGAATTTAGGATATATTTTAAGTATAATTGTATTAATTGTATCTCTTCTCCCAAAATAGTTTCTGGATTCTGAATGATGGAAATCATGAACATAGTCTTTTCCCTTTTACCATAAACAGCCAGAAAACCAGGAGTCACATTAAACAGCTCTTGCCTCTTAATCCAACCTACAAAGCCAAACCCGAAATCCACATTATCATTTTCATTATTATTATGAAAATCAGGGGAACAAAAGCATAATGGTGACAGAATTCTATTTTAGTAGCCACCGTTTAAAATTTCTTACTCTATATCAAGCAATTACAAGAAGCTGAATCTTATTGTTCTCACTTTGCTAACAGATTGTATTATTATACTATTATTATTATAACATTGTCATTTTTAATCAGTATTTTATGCTATAGGAAAGTGCTGAAAGAAAGAAAATATTCAAATGGGAAGGAGAACTAAAAGGGGATGGGGGAAAGGAAGGAAGGGAAAAGGAAAAGAAAAAGAGAAAAAATGGAAAAATGTAAATAAAGCTGTTGTAAATAAGGAAGGGAAGAGGAGTTGAAGAGACAGGTAGGCGAGAGGGAAAATAACAAGATACGTCATATATAGGTACAAATTAACTATGGTGAATGTAATAATTTTGTATATCTAAAATGTACCAATGAATCTTTGTTTAATAAAAAAAAGAAATTATAGAGGCATTTTAGTATTCTGAAATACTGATATAAAAAATATTTCCCTATAAAACACTAAAATTGTTTTACTTTATAAATTTTAATGCCTAATTCTAGTTATTGTATGGTGGGTAGCTACTGAAACTTCTCTACACCACTGCTTATGAGTTTATTTTAAAAGTTATAAACTCCTTAAGAGAAATCTCCTTTCATCTCCACAGGGACTATCACGGCTAATTTGTCCAAGTAAGGGACTGGTAACCTTTTGATAAACGAATAAATGGCTCATAGCACTTTTTTAAGCATGAGTAGAAATTGTCGAATGAGAAAGCAAAAAGACACAGAAAATTAAAACTGCTGTCATAAGGTTGGAATGCTGATATAATGAGACCGTAAGAAAACCAAACCAAAAGGGCCTTTTTCTTCAAATGAGAGCTCAAGAATCCATAGGAAAACACACTCATTTACCTGCCATTGTAGCTTTTCAGCAGAAATCATTGTAGTTTAACATAGTTATGCTGTGTTTAACCTCCTCCAGTAGAGTTAGGTCACACCAGGACCTTGCAGACCTCTGAGTTCTTCTTTCTGCGCCGTCAGCGTCTCACTTGCTGGGGAGGAAGGTGATTATGAGGTTCCCAGGACAAGGATGTGGGTGCTCGGGCAGAGCTCTGAGGCTGCGCTGCTGAAGGATTTATGAATTCAACTTGCCCGCTGAGCAACAGCACAGGTGACAGCATCTACAGTTTACAACCATGTTTTTAATTTAGACATGTTATGCATGGCCAGAAACAACAACAGACGTTTCCTCTCCACAAGCCTTGTGATTCAGAAACCATGACAACACCACAGTTGTGTTAATTTGAAGGGAGGAATCAATAACACCACCAAACTACTCGCTTTTTAAAAATTCACTTCGTATTCCCCAGAGTTGCAGAAATAAATAAAATAGTAGTGTTTTTTTTTGTTTTGTTTTGTTTTGTTTTTTTGTATTTTCACATAAAAAGATACGGTGAGACTGAAGTGTGCAGATGGAAATAGCACGAGGCATCAATAATTTGCTTAGGATGGCATCAAAATTTAAAAAAATGATAATTGAATAGAGCAGAGGAAAGATGAGCAGATAAAGCAGAGAACACACAACGTTTATGGTAGTATTTGTTGCCAGCATACGAATGTGCTCTGTTATACGCTTCGAACTTTCTGTATGTTTTTAAGTTTTCATAGTTAAATGTAGGAAATAAAATTTGGACGAGATTATTATATACACATAGATAGAAGCACGCATATGCAACACTCACACCATACAGCTGCCTGTTGTTCTTTGTAAAATGAAACAGAGGTAATTGCCAGTGGGCAAGTGTGGTCGCACAAGTGTAGTTCCCGCATCTCCAGCGATGGGAACTCTGTGTCTCTGACTTTCTTTTTGGTGGGATTGGGGGCGCTGAGGATCACACTCAGGGCCTTGTGCTTGCTAGGCAAATGCTCCACCACTGAGCTAAATCCCCAAGCCCTCTGGCTCTTTTTATTGCAAAACAATTCTACTCATCACAGCTAAGTACAATGACAGCGAGCGCAACTCATCAATTTATTTCAGTCATTCTCCAGGTTGGTGACTACATGTCATTCTAATACAGTAAGTTCTAGTCAGTTCAAAAGGCAATTAAATATATAACCTCCTTTTGAGTTAAGTGGTTACTAAAAGTTAATGACGGCCATACACTGCCTTGCATTTTGCTTTTCCATTTTCATTCTCTTGCGATAATCTGTATAATTGATAATGAGGAATACCCCTGGGGCTGGAGCGTGTCAGCCTCGTACTTGCAAAGCCAAGGCTTCAATTCCCTGTGCTATGAGAAATAGAGCCACGCAACAACAAAACAAAACAAAACATGACTGTAGGGTCTTCAGTGAATTCTAGTTAGTAAGGTGTATTAAAAAGAAAGAATCAAATACCTGGGGACAGTTTGAGGTTCCATCCTCATGTTACATATGAAAGCTACTAAGACGGTATTTTGTTTAGGATTAAGGAAATAGTGATTAACGATGTTCTGGTACCTCAGAACTCTGCAAAAACACACGATTCACACAAACTTGCTGCTTTAATTGAGATAAAATAGGGATTCAAGAATAAATTATACTGTGTTTCAGGAACGTGGCGAAGTTTGCAGAGGACCTCGGGGTCAGGAAGCCTGACCTCACCGTGCCTACTTGTACTGCTCTGATAAGCGATCACGGGAAAAGTCTGCAATGTGTTGGCCTCAAGTTTTTCATCTATAATATCGAGAGAACAGCATTTTTTTTCATTCCGTAGGCTCACTGTGAGATATCAAAAGAAATCGTTCTACATACATCCCATAATGCCTAGAAAATAGCAAGTAATAAATGATGATCATTTACAAATGAATAAATATAAATGACCATCGTTACTGTTAATATTTTCAAAAATTAACAAAAGTGGGTATTCAAAATAAAATGTTTTCTTTTAAAGAATTATAGAATTATTTAGAATTCCACATATAGCAACACGATATAAAATCAGGTCATTCAATAAAAAGTATATTTTCATAGCTACAGAAGCTCTAGGAAACCTAATGGGTTTGTACAGATGGCTCTGTAAAAATAATGGTACAATTATTGAGGTATGTCATTTTCTTACAAGGTAGATTTAAAACTGTTGATTGAAAAAACACCCATGTGTTTGTTTTAAAAATACACCCCTCTAATAAAGTTCTACATTACTTGTGTTAAAAAGGAAAATACTATCTTTATAAAAGAATCGTAACAGCAAAACTCCTGTATCTTTAAGGGTTGTTGTCTAGAAATACAAATGCATTTTTTTAAAAGATTAATGAAGATTCTAATTACAAATATTTACTACTGCAAATCGGAATAAAATAAAGGACATTGTAAGAAAGATTGTACAGCTTGACACTCAACTTATTGGCAAGGAGAATATATATCTTCTCAAGTATTTGCAATTAGTTTTCAAGGGTATATTCATATGTGTAGTAATAGCAGGCACTAAAATACACTGGAATTTCATGAAATATGAATTACCATGGCACAAAATTTGATAGCATGTTTGCTTACCTTGGATTATTTCCTACAGCTGTTTTTTGATAATTAATGTTATGTCATTGTGTCATGAGCTATAGTTAAGTAAATGCAAAACAAATGTGTTCAAAGACATAAATGTCTCAGACAATATGCTTTTGAAAGTTGGTTCATGTTAGATAGTAGAAAGTTATAACCTTATTTGTTAATTTTAGGAATATAAATAAAATTATCAAAGGAAATAAACACTAGCAAATGTTTTTCTCTCATCATTAGAATCCATATGAATTCTCTTAATAGAATTCTCATTTTATATGAATTTCATGTTCTTTATTAATTCTAATTTAAATGAATTCTTTATTATACCTCTTGTGTAATAATGAATGTATAATAATAAAAGTTGATATCTTGACAAATTGAGCAATATTATAAAATTAATTGAGAAAAACAGTACTTAAAATATTTTTGTTTGAAGGTCATTTTAAAAGAAATGTTTTCTCTTCTGATGAATTTGGTATTATAATCATGGATTCTTTGGCTGTTTTATGATTAGTTTTTTACTCGTATTACATGCACATATTGAAAGATTATTTATGCTTGCTTTTATGGCCTGCCTCAAGAAATCTGCACGAGAGGTTGACTGAATGCAGCCTTCATTACTGGTTTTAGGGAATTTTCCTTTTTCTTAAAATATCTTTTGGCTCTGTCCTTTCAAAAATTTGATCACAGGACAATGTGATATTGTGATAAATTTTGAGATTTGGGAATTATCACATATTTCTACATCTTCTATAAAAGTTATTGCAAAAATATATTGCATTTTCACATTTTTAATGAATTGGGATATTTAAAATAGGAGAATGTTATTTTGAACCTGTATTTTTACTGCTAATGAAGATTAAACTGGAGTGGTTTTTGTCAGATTAATCTTATTAGATTGTTTTTATGTGTTATTTAAGCTTACTAAATAGTATGGAAGCCAAGCATGATGGTGTACGCCTGTAATCCCAGCACTCAGGAGGCTGAAACAAGAATATTGCTGCAAGTTTGAAGCCAGTCTGGGCTACATAGCGAGTTCAAGGCCAGCCCAGACTGAACTACATAGTGAGACTTTATCTCAAAAAAAAAAAAAAAAATTCTGAAAGTATTTTACCGTTTTCTCCTGTACCCTAGCATTGTAAATAGTAATAAAATATGTGCATGTTATCATTATATGTAAATATTGTAACTTCAGCCTTGGAGATCTTTGGCTTTGATGATAGTTCTCAGATTAATACTTCACTTTAAAATATTTCCTAATGAGCATCGGTCTATCCTTTCACATGTTCTAAATGATTTCCTGTTTCATCTCTGTCTCTGTGCATGGATATACATTGTATTTATGCACATATATAATTCTTCATTTTAAATTAAGACACGTTCTCTCTATCCTCCCCAGGCTGGTGCCAAACTCACAAACCTTTTTTTCTCAGCCTCTTGAGTGCGGGGATTAAAGGTGAGTTCTACTATGCCCAGCTCCTCCATATGCTTAAAATATTTACCTATAGTAGTGTGTGCTATTTCTTATTATCTTTTAAAAATCTATGCAACTGTGATTGTTAGCAATCTTGTTCCTTTATTTATATATCACAGAGTTCACTTTTATTGGAGAAAATTACTTATTATTTTTAGTTTACAACATTAACTATTTTTTTGCTTTATTATTTGTTTTCCTAAATTCATTTCACAATTAGTTTTTCTCTGTGTGCAGCTTCCTCCAGAATTATTTATTTTTCCTTAAAATTATTTTAATTCTCTTGTCAATATTTTATTTTCATGTAGTCTTTTCTTCATTTCAGGAAAATTATTTTATAACATTACTCCTCAAGATATATAAAACATATATATGAAAAAATCACCAGTGATAATTCTGTGTAGTCATGGGAAAATGGAAAAAAATGCAACCAGTAATAAGCTGGAGAATTAGTAAATAGGAAAGACTTTATTAAATATCAATAATTAAATTTATAGATATTAAAACAATATAAAATCGATTAAGAACAGATACAACAATATAACAGAACAAAGAGTGCAGAAACAATGTACACATAATGCAACCATCCATGAACAAACTGTAAGGATAGCATTTCAAATTAGTACAAAATTATGTCTTGTTTAAATACATAATTTTTGAATAATTGGCTACTTTTAGGGAAAAAAAGAAGAAACTAAATTTACCTTACCTAGAACATACATATGAATTCATGCATAAATAGTTTCAAGTATACCAAAAGGCAAAATAGGCTGTTAGAAAAATACTAATATGAGAGAGTATATATGTCACTTTGCTAGGGAAATATTTCATAGTACAGCAAACGGAAAATTATGTTTTAGACTTCCTCGTAAATAAACAATTGTGTGGTTCAGAAGACAAAGAGCTTGGAACTAGGTGTTTCAGAGGAGCCATGATGACTACCTGAAGTGAATAACAAAGTGAATGCCACCTCCCCTGGGCAGGCCAAAGACATGAACAGGCATTTGACAAAGAAAGCTATTTAGATAGAAAATTTGGAAAGTTTTGACTGTGCACTTCCTCTAATCTTAGACTTCACACATTACCCTCTCTCCACAGCTTGCAAAATCCACATTGATGGTATCCACAACAGATACTAAACAGAAATACAATTTTCCCTCCCATGAATACAATTTAGCGCAAACGCTTGCTAAAGCAAATGCATTTAAAATGACCATTAGTTAAGGTTATACGCAGAATTCACCTTCCTTTCCTTCTCTCCCAGGGCTGAACTCTCCTTCAGTGTGTTTCTCATGTGACTGCATTTTTAATAAATGTACTAAAGTAATTAAGAGCCGTCTGATTTTTCCCAGTTCACTCTATGACTAATAGAACTGCCAAAGTTAGAATGATCAGGAAGAGTAAGTATTGGTGCAGTCGTGGGGCTACTGGAGATTTTAGATGAGGCTAGAGGTAAAGTAAATTTGTAAAACAACTTGGAAAACGGTGCAACACATCCCAATAAATGTACACATGACCAGGGATTTACATACCAATGTACATACCTAACAGAAATAAACAGAACTGTTCACTAGTATGTCCCTCCACATTAGCCCAACACTGATAAAATCCTAAATACTTTTCGAGAGTAGAAGACATTGTAAATTGTGGTGTTTTCAAGAGTGGAACACAACGTAACAAACTGAAAAAAAAAAAAAAATGACAACTAAAACCAAGGCATGAATGAATATCACACAAATAAAATTTGTTAAAAAGCTAGACATTTAAAGTTAAACACATAAAATAAAAGTCAGGCAAAAATAAGTTTCATCATTACCAAGGGAGGGAAATAATACAAAGATATTGGTTAACTTTAGGGCAGAAAAACAAGCAGCACCAGTAATGAAACTACTGTGGCCTGAAAATAATCATCTAATGATGACTCTGACCTTGGTGCTGATTTTGTGGTCTTCGTTTTGAAACTCCTTCATCAGATAAGCATTTACCTGCACAATACTATATGTGTGCTGTTCACATAATAAATTTTTCTCAACGTACTCTGCTTTATATTGTTAAAGCATTATTTTTTCATCAGAATTTAGATACTAGATACTTGTAAGAATTATCTGTCTTCATAATTTTGAAATTATTTAGGTTAGCCAAGAATTCAGTATTGTTTTGCCCACATATTTAGAAGATTTTCAGCTCAGAACATGTTTTCTTTTTTTCTTCCCCTCCCTTTTGTGTGTGGTGCTGAAGGTAGAATATGTCACTTTTTAATGAATATATTTGTTCCAATTGCTCTGATTTCTTAAGGATGCAAGATGTTCACTCTTCATTCTTCAGGTTTAATCTTCGTTCATCACTTTAAAACTTTTTGCTTCTCTGACTTTCCTTTCAGAATTACTTTCTCTTTAAATAACGTTTTGTGTTTGCCACTCATAAAATTACATGTTTCCTATACTATATTATATTGCTTTTCATGCAAGTTCACCTTTAATTTAACTTTTGCCTGTTTTTTGTTTACTCCACTCAGCAACATATCCTTTTAGTCTTTATTTAATGTAGATCTTCTCAAATTTTATTGGTACGTTATTCAAACAGGGGAACACATTCCCTGGGGAATGTGTTAACTGGAGAACACATTCTTTCAAAGAATATATATATATGTATTTAGTAGGTATGTATATAGACACTGGCATAAACATACTTGTAGATATATGTGTACATATGATTTGCCTGTATGTAGACATAATAGTATATATGTACACATACATACAAGTTTTCTTATCGTTGGGCAATGAGAACTTGCAATTGAAAACCTGTGACTGACCACTGGCCAAGCGAAGGAGAAGGCAGACTAGCTGGAGATCCAAGACATACAGTTTAAGGTTTGATAGAACCCTAGTAGCAATCGTTACAATTCTTCTGCATACTTTAAGTTGGCACCTTAAACCTTGTTTAACTAGCTACACAGAATGACTTGCCTACAAAATATAAAAGACTCAACTGGAAACTTGTCCAGCTAATCTTGGAAGTGCGTTTCTCCCACAGGTTTTGATTGTTCATAGTCCAGAGATGAAGAGGCTCCTACATGCTGAGGAAGCTACGTGGAGAACTACGTCTGAAAGATCCTCGAGCTCAGTAATTGCTTGTGCCCTTTTTCTCTACTGACTCCTTCATCACGACAAAGATGCTGTATGGGTAATCCATGAATTGTCATTTATTCTTTCAATTTCAGGCTCTGAATGATTAATTGATATAATTCCTGATAATTTTGAGATGACAGAAGAGCTATTTTGAGGTAGAAGAGCAAAGTGTGCGACTCTCCTCAAACCATATTTACATATGGGATGGCTATTTTCCAAGAGTTATTCAAAATAAAATTCATAGTAAATGTGTCACATTCTTTCTGAATTCCATGATGGTTCACAGCGTGGTTATCTCTCTGACTCGGGTACTTGAGTATCCCTGGCTCACCTGTCTGCCAAGACTCTGACCCACTTGGTAGAGCTGCAAACTCAGAGCACCTCACCTTGGGCCAGGCCATGGCCCTAACTTATTGAATCTTTATCTTTCTTACAAATGTAGTATTTTACTTTTTCAGGTGGAAAATCGTTGACATATTGAAGAATATTTCAATTCGTATGGGAGTGAAAACCAGAAAAACAGTTTCTTCTTTCTTTTCTGCATAAGTGATCATGAATTAAAATTCACTATATGTAGCATTCATACTTAATTTCAGGAAAGCATCCTCATGTTTTCTTTATCCTTCCTTTGATCCGCTGCCCTTATTTCTCATCCTGCAAACTGAAATCGGCCTCCTTAAAAAATAATAACTCCAAAACCCGCTGCCTTGAGATTAGATTTATAAAGGATCTAAATTACAACAATCACCCAGATTAGAGCAGTAAAGTTAAACTCTTTAAACCTAGATGCCTGGGAACTTTATGAAATAGTGACCTACCAGGGTCATTATAACGAGACATCACCTTGGGTCTTTAATCCTTGTCACTAACCTTTCCTAAAGTTAATTTTCCCAGTCAGAAGCATTACACTGATTTTATTAAAATCTTCCATTGCTTTTGTAGTCACTGCAAATATTGAGCAAGCTCACTATTGGGAGTGTGAGCAGTGATTTCACCAGATCAGGATGAAATTATATTTCTAGTGAAATATATTCAAGACACATACAATGGTGAATGGTGTCACCTCTAATAAGAGTTTGCAGCAGCATTTCATAAAGAATATTACATCATATAAATTATTCTGTTAAATAGTGATACTTGGTCATAAACAAAGTAATGAAAAATTTAGCACGCATATATTTGTAAAGTAAAAGAATATTTTATAAGCATTAACATTATAAGCTTTTAATGTAGAGGCAGTCTATAGTGAAAAGGAGTTCTGGAAATTCCTTAGTATTTTAAAGTAATAGTTATCTAGATTACTGTAGTATTATGATGTAAAAATCAGTTACAACATTTTTAAAGTAAAATGACTTTGGTCAAGTAGAGATATTTAAACATGTCTTGTATGAATGTGGTTTTCGTTTGAATTGAAGATTGTCAGTTGCAAAAAATTGTCTTCCCTTTCTTACACACACTCTTTGGAGGTATGAAGCATCTGTAGCTTCCTGTGTTTATTGGGTCCCCTTAGAGTATATTTTGTCATTCTTTGGATGTTCAATAAACTTTGATAGAAAAACAGGTGATTCCACCTTTGCAATTAAACCAATCTTTGTCACTTTTTTAATGGGTGGTGCTGGGACTCGAACTCAGGGCCTTGAGCTTATTAGGCAAGCACTCTATCACTGAGCTAAATCCCCAGCCCCTTCAAGTTGGTCTTCAAAGGTCTTTTCTTAAAAGCACTTTCGTCTGCTCATTGCAGGTCTGATGGAGTTTTAAATAAGCGATTTCACATAATATCCATCTATCTCACTGGAGAACCATTTACAAAATCCAAATGTTTAGGATTGTGATCCATAGTTTAGTGTGAGATAACATTAATATTTTAAGAATCTACTCAGTGAGTAGGGAACATTGGAAAGTGAAATACTCCTATAGTAGGCAATTTTTACATAGTCTGATTACACTGAAATTATTTTCATGGCAACTTCCATGACATTTTAGTAGGCTAATTCTAATTAATCTTTAATCCCACTTCACAATTTCCCTTCATAAATTCCAGACACTCTTCACCGTCCTCATAGTGAGTTAAATGATACTTTTTCTGGCTTCCATGATATTGTGCATCTATTTTTGTGCTTAGCACTTTTTACTTTTCCCCACATTTGTTCTAAATTTTACAAGACCAGTTTTTCTTTTTTTTAAATCAAAATACTCTGTTGAAATACAAATTAAGTGAAGAGATGCCTTGTTTTAAAATATGTACCAAGTGCATTAATCCTTGAGACAATATGACAAGTACAAATATCTTGTACCAATTCTGAAACATCTTATCACAGAAAATCATGAGTGGAATTTTATTTTGTTATATGGCTCACAGACTCCCACAGCAACTAAATAAATAGGAATTTTTCTGCATTGCAATGTAAACTAAATTACATTGAAATGATAAGTTTGTATGTGCATATAATTGCTATATAACATTTTCACAATGCTAATGGAAAAACTGACCAAGAGTTAAAAGTTACCATTGCTTCGAATTTCACTAATATGTCATCTAATTTACTGATCCATAATTAATGATTTTGATAGGATAAGATTGAATTTAAATTCTCAGAAATCAGGTTGTAAATATAGCTTATCCTTTATTGCACTTTATTGCAAAAAAACAGAGAATTTGATTTCCTGTAACATCCTGTAAAATGTCAACTTTAACTTGTTTCATTTTTATTAGGTTAATTAGTTTTTAAAGCGTGCCGTTAAAGACAAGTTTATTTCCTGGCGCCCCTGTGCCGAGCACATTTCTGCACTTCTGCACGGCAGGTCTGTGTGCCAGCTGCGGCCCCTTCTCTTTCTGAGCTGATGGGGGCTGTCGGCCCACTTAAAGAGGTAACAACCTGACATCATACCTCGCAGGTGTATTTTCCAAAGTACTTAGAGGTCTTGAAAAATGTAATGTGACCATTTCAAAATATGTACAATGATCCACCTTGGATAACAGTGATATGTGCAAGTAGGTTATTACATATGCATTAAACAAGATTAGTTGGCATGAACGCAAAAATAGTTTCAGCAATTGAAAGAATTCAGTCTATTAGCATTACAGTTGTATTAAAATCAATGTCTTCGACAGAGTCTTTAGTATTTATTGTGATGCTAGAATGTTATGGTAGTTTTTCAGCATCTAGGAGAGAGGTATTTAGATTATATAAACTGCCATCCAGCTGGGCGTGGTGCGCACGTCTGTAATCCAGCACTTGGGAGGCTGAGGCAGGAGGATCACTGTAAGTACGAGGTCTATCTGGGCTACATAGTGAGTTCAAGACCAGTCGGAACTACACAGTGAGACCCCATATCAAAAAATCCAAAAATGACAACAACAACAAACTGCCATTCAAGTCAGGGTTGCTGGATTTGCCCTTATTCAGTCACAGTTAATGGTCTAACATGCATATATCTTGTTTAATATTTGTGAAATACCAGAAATCATGTGTTGTTTATATGATGTCAGTTTTAGCTAGGCTTCTTATATTTAATTCAGCAACCCAAATCATAGAAATCTGTTAAAATATTCGCATCTCGGTATTTTTGCTGGCTTCCTTTTCTTCTAAACTTGTAAGAAGCACATTGTATTTAAGTACACCTATATAACAATACAGCTAACTTTCTATATTTATATCTGTATTTTTCTGTATGTATGTGTTTTTAAAATTTGCTTACATAAGCAAGTATAAAACATTTTATACATTTCTTGTATGACCATGGAGTACAGTGAAGCAATGGTTTGCTTTAAAAAAAAAAAAAAAGTAAAGTTATGTGGAGAAGATTTAGAAAAACAAATTATAGCAACATATAATGGATATTGCAACAGAACAACATATTTTGATAAGAAGAGAATGATTCCTTGAAGAATTAAGAATCACAATGACAAAAGATGGACAAACTGTTAAGACAAGAAAGATGATGAAGAATATTCTCAAATGAAGACAATAGTGTGACAGTATCTGACAATATCACAGAGCAGGTAAATAAGACTTTTAAAGGACCCAGAGAAGGTGTGGCATGAGCAGAATCCCAAATGTAGGAATGTAGTGTGGAAATGAAAATAAATGATGTGGCAGGAATAAGAATGTGCTAGATCCTGGATGTCTTTGCAAAGACTTGGGATGACCAGTGATATCACAAAATTAAACAATGAAAGATTAGTGTGTATTTTTGCAGAGATAATTGCACTTACACTTGAAAACAGATCACTGTGTGTTTTTACTCAAAGTTTCTAGTTATCCTTAAACAGGCATTTTTATTTCATTTACTTCCTTTTTCTTTCTAGAAAGGCGATACGATTATATCTTGTTAGTTTATTTTATAAAAATATACTAAAAAGTGAAAAATGCTTTGAATATCACCAATAGTATTACTATGTTGCTTATATAAAAAACTCAAATTCAATCATTTGGATATGTGAATTTGTTAATGTATTGCTTATAAGATCAGAGTTAAATTAAAATGCCGTAGGTATGAGGTTACTTCATCCTGTTAAAGCAGCTTCTATATCTTAGTCAACCGCACATTAGAAGATGGTTTTTATTTTTTGTCCTTAAGATTATTTACATATTGTCATGTATTTTGTAATTAGATCAATATTAGTATGCAAACTCGATAATTAATTAGATCAACATTCATATGCAAACTTGATAATTACTTATGATCTTACATATCTTACATAGTAAGATAATATGTCTTAAAAAGTCCACCAATGCAATGAGTTAGAGGTGCTATAATTTCTCATACTTCTGTCTAATCAGCATTGTTATTTTTATATTTTTATTTTCTTTTTAGTTTTATATTTTATTAGCCATGAACTTTAAATATCCTCAGTAGTGATTTCCATTTCAACATTTACCTTGTCAGCCTAGTTATAAAGTAAGGACAGTTACAAAA
>PVJO010028533.1:0-18051 GCA_004026905.1 Hystrix cristata
TCAGTTCACTATTACCTCCATTTGGTCATTTTTCTTCCATTAAGTGTGTTATTGGGAAAATATTGCAGAATTAATGAGGGTAAGTACGCGTTCTGGGTTCCCGAAGAGCCTGTACTCATGCTTTTTGCCATAATAACACTTGTTAAAAATTTTCCTCTTTCACACTCAAGTGTTTCCCAGCTTGGATGATGAATTAGTCACCCTAATATCAGCTAACACAAGGGCACTTGTATTTCAATAATAAAGAGAATCCTGAAGGAATGAGAATATAATTGTAAATTGTTAGATACCACGCAAGTGGTTGGAGGAAATTAGAAATGAACAAAGAAAGAGGGTCCAAAAATCCTCTTCCAATTCTGGTAGACTTAACATCATTCGGTCTTACTTTATACAAAAAACACTAGGAAAATCTCTGAGATATTACATTTCATATCCATCTCAAAATATCTATCCCTTAGCGTTTCATTGCATGCAAATATATAACAGGGACTGAAGCATTGGTGTGTGCATCGATTCAGAACTTTCCAGGCCAACGATAGCATTTTCCCAGCAAAATGTTTTTCACACACATCCCTAAAAGATGGATGTCCTCGAGATAAGGTGGCATAAATTCTTACCACACTGAACAACAGCAACCTTAAATTCTCAAATAGTTTTTGTTTTAAGGGTCCACCTTGGTATTTAGTACAGAATGTTTGTGTATTTAATTACTTATGAAAAAGATCTCGGATCACAGTTTTACATTATTCAAGATAAGCAGCCAACAGAATGAAAAGTAAACTACAGAGAAGGAAGGATGGAGTCAGTCTGCAGCGAGTGATAAGGAGTGGTGAAAAGTGCCTGGGAAGAACTTGCTTGGGAATTGAGTATCCAAAACAACATTTTCCTGCCCGATGAGTTTACCCACCATAAACACAATGCGATCATCCTTAAAAATCTTTCTCTTGTAATTCCTGTAAGTAGGAAAGGTCCAAGGAGAAATATTTAGATTCAGATAGAGAACTGGCAAGCTGTCAGGAATTTGGGTCCTGGAATTGTTTTATAGACATAAAGCAAATGTATTCACAACTCAGTATCCTTGAGAAATACTGGGGACTCACCCTGCTCTCTCTGTTTTTGTCAAAACATTGTCACATGATTAAAAATGTTAGTTAGATAACACATTTGAAATGTTATGAGCATCTGAAGTGGGTTATGTAAATCTAGATTGTAACGCGCATGGGAAGAAGACAGTTGGTTTCCAGCATGGTGAAAGTTAATGAAGTCAGCAGAAACAACCTATTATGCAGAGACATCTATGAGGAGCCAGTGAAACTGTTTGCTCCTATTTGCAAAATGACCTTGAAAATTCATCAGTTGACCTTGCTGTGTAGGTCAGTAAATTCTGCTGTATTCGGAAAAAAGCCTGGGAAATGAGGCATCGCCAGAATACTAGTGATGTTTACAAAGTCTGCAACAGTAGAAAAAATGTTATCATCGCGTAGAGGATCCGCGTTGTGCTACAGTGTGATTAGGTTTGGTGTGCTCTCATTTTCAATTAAAGTGATCAGCTTAATTTACTTTTCTTCCAGTTATTAACAAGGTAACTTTGATAATAGTAAAGGCTTAGTAAGACTGCATTATTGTCCCTTATAATTCTTTAGGATATTGTTTTATTTCTCCTTGTTCCTCAATGTGACTATAACTCTTCCCTTATTGTAGATAAGCAAATACACTCTAGACAGCCAGTGTTTATTGAGGAAAAGGGAGGAAAAAAGTGAAAATACATGAAAGAGTGTGCTGAGTTTTGAGTTGGAAGTTCCTAGTGGCAAAAATCATAACAAGATTGGGAGGTGCAGAAGCTGAGGCTCCTTACTGCAATTAAAGGAAGACTGTAGACATTCAGGGGCTCTATGTCCTGGAGCTTTGATTTTGCTATTAGATAATACTTCAACAACCAAACATATAAAGTAGTCAGAAACATGACTTTATAAAGGCATTTTATTGGCAAAATGTTAGAGAAACTTTGCCTATTTCCAAGTGTCCCCTCTAACTTGGAAGCGAGTGGTTAAACAACAGGCCTGTAATCCACCCACTCACTTTGCAAAAGAGAAAAGAACAAGATAGGACATTTCTGGAGAGGGAAGCAGGGAGAAGACAAGTGCCTGGGGCTCATCTTCTTATCAGCAAGCTAGTGACATATCTGGCAAAAAAAAAAAAAAAGAAAGAAAGAAAATGAAAGGTATTTGCTAGAAAGGTTCTCACCTGTCATCAGTCTAGGATTACTTAGGCTAAACATGCCTGAAAGCTGTGGATGAAAAGGGATGACTCTCTGACGTTGCAGGAGCGAAGCCATCATTTGTGTGTAATATGGAGATGTTTCACAATCCAGATGGTACCTTCCACATAAATGAGGTGACTACACACCTTAGTGAGAAACCTCATCTCTTAACCTGGGCCACCACATGCTTGGTGCTGGAAGAGAAGATCTGAGCGGCTATGATGAAGGCCCAGACCTCTCGTGGCTTCACCTGTGCCTCATGATTGTGCTCTGGACGATTGTGTTTTTGGTAAAAGTTGACAATGGGAAGCATTTCTAGCTGCCGTGAGTGTGATTTATAAGATCCTTTGTATTATTTCAGTTAAAGTACAAAAATCCATACAGTCTCATAAAAGGTAAAATTTTCAATGATATTAGAAACTCCTCTATGATGAATGTGATCATTATGTATATATAAAGTGTACCAATGGAGCTAATTAAAATAGTATTAGAAACTTAGCAATACAGAAAGATTTTAATTAATGGATGCAATCTGTCATCAAGACCCTCTAACCTCATCCCTTAGTTCCTGCTTCTTTAGATCTATGTGTGCGCTGCTGCCTATATGGGTAGGAATGAGGATAACAGTTACATTTGGAGATATGTGGTCATCTTAAGAAATTCACTGTGCATCATGTTGTGAAGAAGGTGAGCAAGAAGTGGAAGGATCACTATTGGCATTTTAAAGTGGATTGATAATTGCCTTTAAACTTGACGTTGTAAAACAACGTCTGATTCTCTGTTGTATTTAGAGAATTTGATTGTTAGTTTGAAGGTATTCAACCAATTACAGCTGCATTATTTAAATAATGCAGGAAACAGAATGAGGACTCCCAGGTCTAAAGCCCAGAGATGAAACCCACGATCGTGCAAATCAAATATTAGGTCATGGTTACCACACATACTCTCAGAAAAGAAAGATCAAGTGTGTGTAGATTTTTTTTCCTTTGTAAAATTTTTATTTATTTTTTATTTTTTAAAACTTTTTTACTAAGAGCATGTATTGGTACATTGTATACATAATGATCACATTTATCATAGTTATTTTGTACCTGTACGTGAAAATGTGTGTAGATTTCTTGTTTGAGGATAAGGAAAAGAAAATAAAGAAAAGGAAAAAAATCTTGAGTCAAGGGAGAAATTTTTATGATATAAAATAAATAAAAAATTTTCAAGAAAAAAATTAAAATTTCCTCTAAAACTTGCTTACTACAAGATTAAATAGTTACTTATTGTTCTAAGTAAAATTCAACAGGACATGACCTATGCAAAATTAGAAAAGGAAGTGTTAAGCCCATAGTAGATGAAGGTTATTTCCATACCTGAAATATGTGCAAAAGACATACACAATGCAAATGAGATAGAATCTCATAAAAAGAAGAAAATGTTTCAAGAAAATGCTTCCAATTTCAATGAACTTATACATTAAGGGATTAAAAACGTACAATTGATGTAGTCTTGGTGGCACACACCTGGAATCTCTCTACTCTGGGAGACAGAGGCAAGGCCTTCATGTGAGCAAGTCTGAGCTTACCTAAGCTATTTATTTATTTGTTTATTTATTTTTTGTGCTGGGGCTCGAACTTGGGGCCTTGTGCTTGCTAGGCAAATACTCTACTGCTCAAATCCCCAACCCCTTACCTGGGCAATTTAGTGAGACTCCAGCTCACAAGAAAGTTATGATTGGTATGTCAGGTAATGAAATTATTGCTCTAGGAGACAAGGTTGAAAAACCTCTTAGATCTAAAAGAAGATGGAGAAAGTAACGGGGAAGGAGTGACACGAAAGACTTATATATATGAAATACATATATACAGAATTCTTTAAAAATGTATACACACTTCAGGGAAAAGAAAACTAGTATAAATATTTTAATACTAAATTTATCATGAGATTAACACAAGTGACCTTTGGCCTCTACAACTACGAGAGGTCCTCAGAGTGGTGGCCTCTAGCTTCCACGCATTTACCGGTACAGTGAACTGCTGCTTGGGTAACCTTGGTCACTGAGATTGCTGCACACACATTGTCAATTTCTTCCCGAAGGGTTGGCAGTGTAGTGGGTTTTCTCAATACACGACATTCTCTGGGGTCTTCCATATGAGGGTAACACTCTCACTTGAAAAAACATCATACTATTTTTCTTTTCCTGAAGTGTGTATACATTTCTTGGTGTTCTCTCTCTCTTTCTTGCTCTCTCTCTCCATATGTATGTATCTTTTTCTACAAGGAGAAATTAGAACAAAAATATAACCGATGGAAATAAAAACTAGAATAAATAGAAATAAAAATCATATTAACCTTATTCTTTTCTCCGTAATAACTAATATAACAAGTAAAGTTATTATGGAATGTGTAAGAAAGTGGGTTTTATCTCAGCCAAATTGGTATTAATTTCTGAAACTAATAGAAAGATACCTTATATATACCTTTCTGAAAAAATACTAATCACAGATCTGTGGTAGTTGGGCAAGATTGTAGTAATATTAGCAACTTAATTAAACATTCCATGTAATAGGGAAATCATCAGTGGTTTTCCCTTCATCTTGATTATTTAAAATATCTAGATTTCCTATACATTTAATAAATTCAAGTTTCCTACCTGTGCAATTTAATACTCAAGGAAAATTAAAATTAAACAGGATTCATATGATATGTGAGAATAATAAAAGACATAACTATAGATCGAAAGTCAACAAAGTACATAATAAAATTTACAACAAACAAAATATTACCAAAGATCTGTCAAGCCAATTAAACATGTTAAGTCAATGAGACTACATTTAATACTGAGTTAAAAGATAAACATTATCATATTGATTTAAAAAACAAAATTCAAATGCATTCTATTTTAATAATATAGCATCATAATGATATTAATCACAAATCTATATGAGATAGATATTAGTGTAAAACCATAAGCAAAAATTGAAAGAAAACTAAAGAAGATATACATAAATTATGTAAATAACAAAATTCCATAAAGAAATTTAATGTTAGCAGATTACTGTCTCTGATAAAGCACATCTAATGATAATATTTATAAATATTGCTTATGGGGTGGAGGATTTAGCTCAGTAGTAGAGCGCTTGCCTAGTAAACACAGGGTCCTGAGTTTGATACCCGGCACCCCCCCAAAAATATTGCTTACACATGAAATATAATATATATATTACCATACATAATGACTACTTTAAACTTCCTTATAATATTTCCATACTCTTGTCATACGTTAGGCGACATATAAATTTGAAAGGAGACATCACTTAGAAAAGCACATAGATAATGAAGAAACAATTTAAAAGTGTTTTAACTTCTTGAAAGCAAAAGAAAAGCTCCTCTCAAGCTATTACTTTTGTATAGAAGTGATATACATATATACAGATTATCTTTTTAAAGGGAATTCACATCAAAATAAATTTTCTATAACAAAAACTATACCAGACATAAATATATAGATTTCTCTTGTATTAGAAGATAAAGAAGAAAAACAAATAGGCTAAATATTTAAACTGTTAGAAATTAGGAAAAGATTCTGCATATGTGTGTGTGTGCATGTGTGTGCTTATGCATGTGAGTACTCACATGTGCTTTTGCTTACAAAAAATATAAAATATAATTCATTAAAAATAGGATGAATCTTTAAAAAAAACTATTACAATTGAGATACAGTGCTATTAATCTCCTTAAAAATATTCCCCTTTCTTCCAACATATTTATCCCACCATTTTGACCCTTTCCAAAGCAGTTCTGGTAGTCCTCTTTCGTGAGTGTCTTTATTTACACTGTGCTGGCATCCTTACTGTTTTGAACTGCTTCCAAACATTTACCCTTCATGAACATTTTGATTATGGGTAAGAGCCAGAAGTTAGTTGCGTTCTGCCGATCTAGTGAATAAAGTGAATGAAGACATGCTACAATGTTTTCAGGAACCTGTCTTTCTATTGATGGCACCAGGCAGCAGCACTCACCATGTTTCTGACCGTAGCCTCTTTAGCTTCCAAGAGGACTTTGAAAATGCCTTCAGAAAGTGACATAATGATGGGATAAGGGTGCTTTTGAAGTGAGGGGCGTGGCTGGGGCTTTAGCTCCGTGTTCAGAGCTCTTGCCTTGCAAGCACAAGGTCATGAGTTCCATTCCCAGCACCAAAAAAAAAAAAAAAAAAAAAAAGTGAGGGGTGTATTTTGAGGATGATTATTGGTATTGTTTTTTTTCACTGTAGTACATTTTAAAAAAGAATTTAAGTATCTACTGTATATATTGACCACATCTCATATAAAATTAGAATTTAATATTACTTAAACAAATCAATAAGTAAATTAAAACTATAGAATTGATTATACAATATGAGATACTCAATAATTATTGAAGAATATATTTAAAACATGTAAAAATGATCTGTATGACCTTTGTTAAAATAGGAGTGGGTAAATTTGACGTTGAATAATTTGAATTCAGCTATTTACAACATCATTGCAGAGAGAATTCTATGAGATAATTTTTATAAACTACCTTCACTTTGAATAGGCAAATATTTTAAAATATGATTGGAACATGTTTTGGGCTTCAGCTAGTTCAAAACAATAATTGTTCTTTTTTTTTTTGGTACCGTTCTTGGGACTGAACCCAAGGCTTTAGCACCGATCTACATTTCCAGCCCATTTTACAAAATATTTTTATTTTGAGACAGTATCTTGCTAAATTGGGCAGCTGGGCTTGATGTTATTAATTTAAGGATCAAATCTATTGTGGTCAACATTTCCCTGTCACAGATTAATTAATATCATTACAGAAAAGAGCTAGCATTTTTGGTCTTTTCTCTTATTGAGAAAGAAATAGTTTTCTTTCTAAAATGAATCATTGATTTATCTCTGGTCTTAACCTGTCACCTCCCTGTCATCTAGCATCCCATCATCTCCCTTATATGTTTATTGTATCCACGGTAAGCTTCTTTTCCTTACATGTTCATTCTCTTCATTTTCTCTTTTTATTTATAGGAGTACATATCAAATTTTCTATGTTCTTTTATATTTTTAACTGTCACTCAGTTTTTTTTTAAATAGCTGTATTTTTAGTGTCCCCTAATCTTTAATCCTCATTGCCTTAGAGTATCTCTCTCTCGACATACATACAGAGTTATATGCCTAAAATGTATATAATTTATTCATGTCTATATCTTTATATCCAAAACCATTTAGCTCAACAATATCCTTAGTTTAGTTCCACCTGTTGTGAACAGATCAGCTTTTTGTGATGGCCTTTTAAATATTTCTCTCTGTCATCTGTCTGTCTATCTATCTATCTATCTATCTATCTATCTATCTATCTATCTATCCTCTATCTGCCTACCTCCCTATCCTCACCATCTGTTTATGAAGAGTAACCAGAGATGTAGGGAAATGTGGCATAAAGATAGCCAAGATAAATGTGTCAATTCTCTAAATGTATTTCTGGTCATTTTCACAAAATGAATCTTAGCTTCGACTAAGATTTTACACTTATTTGTATGGCTCATTGATTACTGTGTGTTTCAATGCTAGACTCATATCATTTTTTGTATAGCTAACAAAACATGCAGTGAATACGACATAGTAGAAATTCAATATGTTGCTGAGTGAAAACATATTTATGAATAAATCATTGGTCAACTTAGTTAAATCTAGTTTAGGTGTGAAAGAAAAGAATACAATGGACTTTGTAGTTGGAAATATCTGGTGATTCTACCAGAAAAATTTCAATTGTGAGTCCTAGAATTTCCATATCTAATAGGAGGTGAGGATAATGCTTATATCTTTAATTCATTTGAGAACATTGACTGTGCATAGGCAATAAGTAAATTGAGTCAGAAAGGCCTTAAGGCTTTTTGACTGACTAGCAGGCGAATTACAGACTAAGTTTCAGTTAGAAAGAGATAGTGAGTTAATTAGCACAGTCTTAGGTACATAGCAGTTTAAGTACATTTCATTTCCTATTAATAACATTTCTAATAAACACTATTTTCTATTTGAAATGTGGCAAATAAATACCATTTCCCATAAAAAACTTACAAGTTAAACTTTGTAGCAAGAAAAAATGCTCATAGAAAATTTAATGAAAAGGGGTAAAATATTACTGAGGATTTTTTTTCTTTTAGCAAGTAAAATAAATACAATTTCATTATAAAATAAAGTATGTATTAGCACAAAATCCCCTAACCTCACAATTCTAATGTTCTGTATTCATTGTGTCTTTAGGGTAACTGATATACATATTTGCAGTCAAAGAATTTCTTTATCTACTTAGCTGATAGTCATGACTAGTACTTTATACTCTTGTCACTGTTTATGAAAACTGTCTTCTAGTCTCCTTGTTTACTGAAATCATCAACATTTTTCATTAACAGTGTTTTGATGTGGCTTACTGTTTTCACAAAGAACTTTAATCAAAATTGAAATAGAGATATGCAATACTTTGTATTTTTTATTGTTACATTTTGACCACCATCTTGAAAGCCTCAGAACTTCATTACTTCTTGTTCTGCTCACTCTTTCCAACTCTAGTTCCCAACACTTGTCTATTTCTTTTCTGGTATCCTAAAAGATAAACCTCTTTATGTTTCTTGCAAATTGTTTTTGAGAAGCATTTCTTTGTCATTGTTCTGCATCATATAAGCCAATTCTATTTTTTTTTTTTTTTAACAAGTTTACTTCCCACTGATTAATGTTGTATTTTATTTTTGTTTTTTTTTTTTTTGTTTTTTGTGGTGCCGGGGATCGAACTCAGGCCCTTGTGCTTGCAAGGCAAGCACTCTAATCACTGAGCTAAATCCCCAGCCTAGCCAATTCTAATTGTTAGCACTACTACAAAACTTTGCATAATTTAAATCTCCATGTTTCCTATTACACCACTATCTCCAGAAGATAGTTCCTAATTTTTGTTCTGCTCTGTAGAGTAAATATTCCTTTAAATGTAAGTTCTGCATGATGAGAAATATGTGAATATTCTCCTTTATATTCTCATCTTTTACTAAAATCAAATTGAAAGCCTCATAGTTTTATAAAGTAACTGCCCTAGTGACCATAAAATATGTAATATAATTAAGTCTCCAAAAATAAGTATCTTCCTACTGATTTGTATAAGGTGCATTTTATTTCTCTAAAACATTTAGAAGTCCCATACATTGGGAAAAATTGTTGTGTCAACCTCTTATTTTCATATATGTCTCAAAATTTGCAAAAAAATAACTAATCAATAAGTGGGCAAATGAAATGAAAAGGCAGTTCTCAAAAAAAGTAGTATAAATGGCCAATAATATGAAAAATGTTTAACATTTTTAGGCATCAGGGAAATGTAAATCAAAACTACATTAAAATTCCGTGTATTCTTGGCTATTATCAAGAATATAGAAGGTAATAAATGCTGACCAAGATGTGGAAGAAAAGTGAACACTTCTACACTGTTGGTGAGTATGTAAATTAGTATAGTCACTATTGAAATCAGTGTTGAGGGTCCTCACAAAGCTAATAACAGAACTACCTTACCGATTAGGTATACCATCGCTCGGCATATACCCCAAGGAAAATCAGTTCACTATAGGGACTTTTATATACCCATGTTTATCACTGCACAATTCACAGTAGTCGAGTTACAGAAGCAGACTAGGTGTCTCTCAACAGATGAGTGAATAAAGAAAATGTGGTACAGATAAACAATGGAGTATTATTCAGTCCAGAGAAGAATGAAATCATGTCATTTGCAGGAAAATACATAAGGATGGAGATCATCATTTTAAGTGAAATAAGCCAGATCTAAAAGGACAAACTTTACATGTATTTTTTCAAATGTAAAATCTAAAAAGAAAAAAAAAAAGAAAAGAAGAGAAAAGAAGGCAACATGAAAGTAGAAGAGAGGCTATTTAGAAAGAGGAAAGAGGTGGAGAGAGAGGAGCCTAAGGGAGGGTCATGGGAAGGATGATGCATACTTGTATGACTACACCACTGCGAAACCCTTTATTCATTTTAATGTACCATTAAAATGCACTAAAAGAAGTTTTCATTAATTTAATTTGGGCAACATCCAAGAAATGGCTTCTCAGGAGCATTGTGTTTTCTGTATTAGTGTTAAGATGTTTTTGATCTATGGTACTATTTATTTATAATTAAAGAATTCCCGTTATGGTAGGTCTTACCTTCTTACATTAAGTTACATGGATTTTGAAAGAATTAAGTGGTTTTTTGCTCGATATCCTAAGTGTAATATGTGTACTTAAAACAATTCTAATAACACAAAACACTGATAGCAGCATAACATAATAAACCAACCACTGTACTTGTCCAGTAAATTTTTTTTCCTATTGATAGTATGTTTATAAGGATCAGTTTTTTAATACCATTTAAAGCTATCCTGGAAAATATAATGCTTTAATATCTATGTCTCACACATTCTATTTTAGATGAAAAGCCAAAGACCAAGATTTCTTAATTAGGGTGAATAAATCTGTCTTGGTCACTTCCTCCTCACTAGGACACGATGTCTGACACCCACAGCTTGTAGAAGGAGAGGTTTATTTTGGCTCACAGTTTCAGAGGTCTTAGTCCGTGCAAGATCTGCCAGCGCCAAGGGGAAAATGGCAGGTGTAGGGGCCTGCCTGGGAGGAAAACTGCTCATGTTGTGGCACCCAGAAAGCAGACAGAAGGAAGGAGACAGGGAGAGACATGCACCCTTCCCGAGTGAACCAGCTCTTCTATCCTGGCCTCCCTGTCCAACGTCACATCAGTGATGTTAGTGATGTGCCGCTGCTGGGTACAGCACCTGCACGATTTGCTCAGCTTCCAGGAGCCCCACCCGTGGGCAGATGAGGTCCTTGGGGGACTTTCTTGACCTAAACCTGAATACAGTCCTAGTCTTAGATAAAGGCAAATTCTCTTTGGTCTAGAAGGGCAAATCTTAATCTTGTAGCTGAGGTTGAATGGCCGTACTGAGAATTACAAACAAACAAAACAAAACAAAACAAAACAAAACCAAACCAACCCTGGCTACTTTTAATTGTCTCAATAGATATCTCAATGACTTCTATTGAAGTCTCATTTATGAAGGAGTGATGTTAAGAGCACCCATTTACGCTCTTGGCAACATCTGGATATGATAATTATTTGATAATTAAAAAAAGAAATGAGTCTTTTTCTGGCAGAAGCGAGTCTCATCTCTTGTCCCTGGTCATGATGGGCTTTCTGGATCCTGACATTACAGAAGAACAACTCCCTACCTGCATGTTGGAACATCCATTGCAAACCACTTAGAAATAAGCACCGTGGAAAGGAGATTCTTCACCAAAGAGAAGTTGATTGGTTATTGGCCTTCCAGATGTTCTTTTCATTTACCATCTACCAAAATAATGAGAAATCCACTTGAAGAAATCTTGATGGTTTGAAAGCAACTCACAACACTTCTTGTGTATTCTCTTGGGCCAGTATTTGGGGACCAATAATGGGATGCAAGTAGATTCACAAATGCAAAGAGTTCCTGTGGATTGATGCAAACATCCTGTAACCTGAGGGGATAAGACAGGTAAACCGATCTCTATTCCTTATATGAAGAATATAGTTAAAAACATCGAACACATAAGAAAGAGAAAAACAGAGAGAGAGAGAGAGACAGAGAGAGAGAAATTTAAGTGTGTCTACGCCATCAGTATTGAACAAGACCTGCTGTGGCTTGGGGTCCATTTCTTTCTGTAGTCTTACACTATTCCCACTGTTGTCCTTGATGTTTTTGCCTAATGATGCAATGCTCCCAAAGAGCCCTATAATTTGTATGTCCAATATTTCTGGTATTTTTACTGTTACTTTCCTGGGAAATTATTTCCCTCATCTCTGTGTGTCAAAATGTACCTCCGTCTACAACTTACTCCAAGGGGGCCTCACTTTAAAAGTATCAGTTTGCTTTAGATGGCATTTTCCAAATGGTCTTCAAAAATATTTTCTGGTCATGTAGGCAATTATCATTCCCATTTTGTTGTACTATCTGACTTGAAAAGAATTTCATGAAGATGTCAGAAATGGAGAATGAGGAAATTCATTTTTCTATTTAGACAAACATAGGCATGATTACATCACAATTACATCACAACTCTGCTTGAATTAAAGATTAATGCTATTGTCAAGTCACTGAGATTTCTTGTAATTTTACCCAGGTTAGATATTGGATTTTGGGTCTGAGATGTCTGTTGACATTATCTCATATAAATATCATCTAAAGCTTTGCTTTGGGTCAAGTCGAAATTCTTATTAATTTTGAATTTATTATTTTGAATTTACTAATTATATTTCAATTGGCAATTTCTTACAGCAAGGTGATTTGTAAAGAAATTTTGCATGCTTTGTCTCTTCAGCAGCAGAATGGGCTAACTGTGAGAACAGAAATATATTCTAAAAGGGTGTAACAAGTTTTGTGAGACCTACAGGATTAAAGATCTGATGAATAAGTTAAAATAATGATTGCTTTCATTTATTACACTTTATTTCAAAATGGGTATCTGAGTATATACAAGCCTCATTATTTTTGCATACACATTGAATACTTTATTGGTAAAATCCTGACTTATCTATTCAAAATGTTTACCTTGAAACAAGAAAGCATATTGTCTCTGGATGCAGATCATATTGTGTTCTGCAAGACTGTGTTGTGTAGAAATCAACTACAAAAATGATGTCTATGTCTAGTATACAGTGTAAATTTAGACATGTTATGGGCTGGGACATGGTTAAAATATATTCCAGAAAAGAAAAGATAAAATAAGAACCAAAAATACACAGCTTTTCTAAGTTTCCCATAATACAAAAAATGGGTCTCTATATTTTCTTAGATCAATAATAAAAGCATAGAAACAATTGTGGCCTTGTTATCAGTGGCTTAAATGGGGAATATCTTTTTCTTACAAAGCATGAAGGCAATAAATAGGCCGTCGTTGGTAGTTCTCAGTATACGGAGTCTAACAGTATGCTGATTTTCCTCTCGTGGTCAAAAGATGTGTATGCCACCTCAAAGGAGTATATTCTCATAATATATTCAAAGTCAGGAATGTTTCTGCTATTTTTAATCAATGAACAAGAGTTTCCTTATAGCATATAGTACTCACTCTTTATCTCCTCGGCCAGAATAATAGACTGAATCATATTTTGCTGTGAATAAGACTGGCAAAGTTAATATAGTACGTGTACAGAAAAAGTGGTCCACATGATCAAAACTAGCTTAAGCTAATTATGATATTTCCTTGAGGCTGATCACTGTGAAATCTTGAACAAAATTAGCAAGTAAGAAGCATAGGAAACAGCTATCAGACAAAATCAAATAACTTTAATGACAAGAAAATTATATGACCAGAAAAACCAGCTGTTGTGTACTGTTACCACATCTTCACAAAATATACCTTGAGTCAATTAATAAATAAAAAATATGCAATCTCAATAAGAATTCTATAATGCAATGTAATTATTGAATTATAACTGAATACAATTTAGGAAGAATTCAAATATCAATGGTCAAATATTTGCAAGTAATCATCTCTTCGTTTTTGGAGAACAAAAAGATGTTTCTTGTTCTATTGGTGTTGACATCTGTGAAGCTGAAAAGCTGAGGAATATCTGTCATCATTTGGCTGGACACCAAGAGATTTTGCGGGATGATATTATCTTGGTGATACAGATTTTGGAACTTGGCTTGACAAGCATGTAAATGGACTTTCACCAGTCGACAAGGAGGTTATTAGATATTATTTCTGAATTCATTATGGACAGGATGTCAAATGATTTCTTTATAATGAGACATTTCTGTCTTTGACAACAAAAGAGTGTTTACCCTCTGTTTCCTTTCTTTATATAGATGTCTCTGGGCATTTAAATTTAGTAATTACAAAGTTGCTTGATGAAAACTGAACTACGAAGGCAAATAGAATGGGGTGATATTATTATAAGCGGGGGCAGAATCTGGAATATCTTTGCAACCTAGCACAACAGGTCCTTCTAGCCATTAGATTATTTGTGTCTTCTGTGGTACACAATTTAAGGAGCATGAATGTTGATGAATACGGATTACTGAAATCTACTTCTGGCTCACTTTTTCTGTATTCCATTTCTAAATAAGACCTTTGCTGATATTTCAGTCTGTTTTTTGTTACGTTAATATAGTGGCTAGGTGATTTAGATAATTGGCTCCCATAAGCACTGAGGATATTCCTTCTCTTTCATTTTATATAATTGTACCAATTAGTGTAATTTTCTTTTCTTTTTTCTTTTTCTTTTTTTTGTGATGGATATTGAACCCAGTGTACACTTCACCACTGAGCTACATGCCCAGGCCAGTATGTATTTCACAAGATAATCTTAATTGCCTTTTCTCTATATTCTTATGAATCAATTTATTTTCTTCCTCACATGATGTACATACTCGTAATTGAAGAATGAGAGATTTGACAATGATTTAAAGAATATATTAAAAGTGTAGAAAAGATCAAAGAAAAAGAGAACTCCAGGGAAAATAAAGTCTAGTTGGTTAATAAGTGACCTCAGAGAAACAAGTAAGGTAGATAGTGAGAGAAGCCATTTAAATTAAATGAAGATTGTGAATAAGAAGAACTACATAAAAAAGTAAACAGTAAATTTTACAGCAGTAATTAAATCTGTATGTGTTTGTGTATGTGTGTGTGTGTGTAAAGCAGCAGTGAGATAAATAAGAATGAGTGTATTTTTCATTTTGTGACAGAAAAGAGGTTGAGACATGGGGCAAGAGAGTCAGGCCATAGTATTTCAATAAATTTTATTATTAAGTTACAATCAAATCTATTATGTAACCTGGATTCTTGGTGACATCTTTGGTGAAGTATCCTCCTGGTCACACCAGACATATATTCATAATTAGTCTCACTTGTATGTGTTGTGAATTGGTAAAAATAGTAGTCTCAAAAAATGATCTTATACAGGGGGCTGGGGATTTAGCTCAGTGATTAGAGCGCTTGCCTTGCAAGCACAAAGCCCTGAGTTCGATCCCTGGCATCACCAAAAAAAAAAAAAAATGAAATTATACAAATAATACTTCATTGTAAAAAAAAAAAAAAAAACCCTCTAAGGATATGGGTTGTAGGACACAGAGTACATCTGACTGGTTTGTTCCGTGAATGGTGCTTTTGGAAGTTTATCCATTTGGCTTAAGGATAAGATCCTCAGGGGGAGCCAGAGGCGTCTGGCCTTCAAGATGGGCTCTAGCAGGCTAGGAAGGGCTGAGCGAGAGTTTGCCTGATACTGACCGCCTGGTCATCCAGAGCTCTAGCAGCTGTGGGAAGCTGTGTTGCTCAGGTTTAAAGTTTAGCTTCGTGGTTAAACCTACTATTTTGCCAACAGCAGTATAGGACTATGCTTTGCTCTGGATTACATAAAAATGACCAGGTCCCACTGTAGAACCTGCAGCGATGTACAAACTGCTAGGTATGGGAACAGCATTTTTCCTCTTGTACAAAACAGTCCGTGAAGGAGGTTCTGGGAGACCAAAGAGAGCGGGTTTATCACCCCATCTTTTCTGATGTTTCCTTTCTAATCTCAAGCATTTAAATTATTCATCATTTCCCGAGTCATAAAGAAGCTGAGAAATGGAAATCAATACATAGGACATTAAAAACACCTGAAAAGTCAAACACCTGTGCAAATGATGTTTTAAACTTTATTAGTTTTCAGTTATCTTAAAGGAAGTCAGTATTGGAAAACAGATTAAGAATCAGAAAACCAGATAGACTTGACCTTCTGGCTCCATCTTCTTCAGCTGACTGCAGTAATTGTATTGAAATTGTTAGCTTCCCTCTGGGGTTTTCTTGGTCATGTTTTGATTTAATGGTCTGGATCCTTTTTCTACCTACATATAAATAAGACAAGAGTGTAGTTTCTACTATTTTATGTGAAACGATTATTCTACTCACACAATGATCAAGTATATAGGATGACCTGAGGAGAACTGGGCTATTTTTTGATTCTTTCTTAGATATTTTATCTTGGGCAATACTCTTACCTCGTGTTGCTAGCTGTAGTCCAATTTTCAGTTTAAAGATTAATACATACAGAGATCAGGAAAAAGCATGTGACTGCCTAAGGTCATTTCTTCACAATTAACATAGAGGTGGCTGGAGTCAGGGCCCCTAACTGTATGGTCTGCATTCTTGCTACCCTAACCCCCCAATCACATGACCCACCGTGGTAATTTGGGTGACTGGCTGGAAATACTGATCCTTTTGCAGAGAGAGTCTTCTGAAGGAAGCTCCAGGAGTATCAGGGGAGTTCTGTTACAACGTGTTTCTGTCTGCTCAGGGTGCCCAGGACATACAGACTCTCTGAAATTGCTGCCAGAGTGACAGAGCGAGCTCCGTGTGTACTTGGGGAACTGTCACTCACCAAGATGCCTGCTGGTGACAGGCCAACTATGTGTCAGTGTTGCTGTGCTCTCCGAGCTGGAAAGCTGTGTGTGCCAATCTGAGAATGTGTGCGTGTTCAATACGGAGAAAATAGAGAGGCATCTTGCGCAGAAACAGGTCCTCTGGGGGGTGCGATTCTTACCAGAGAAGGTTTATCAATTAGTTTTCCACATAGAGAAATGTTTTAATATTACATATGAATTAAAAAAGGCAGTACACACTTAAGAAGGGTGAGGAGACCTGTGGCATGAAGCAGCTGTTAGGCCATCAAATCAAATGAAGAGTACGTCTTCTCAAACAAACTTTTGTAAGATGAGTGTGAAAATCTTGATGATAAAAAGAATCTTCGGAATTGAGTTGAGGCCTGAAGCTGCAGGTTAAGCACACAGAGCTCCAGAGACTTCTACCCGCCTCATTTTTGCCGCATTATTATGAAGCCTGAATTGTCAGCTGTGAACAAGTAATTGATATTTCCTTATGCAACACTACTATAAAATAGTTTTAAAATCTTGTCCAATTCTCAGGATAAAATTAAGTTCAACAATCAGCACTACTGATTGAGCGCTACTGTTTTGTGATTGAACAAAGAAATGGTCTGGAATTAGAAAATGAGTCCGGATAAATTAGGGCGTTTGATCCTGCAATGCTGCTTAGGATTTTTGTTAATTTACTTAAATTATGAAAATGTAAAAAGATTGATATGAGCTTCTCCTCAAAACCAGTAAAAGGTAATGTTTTCTCAAATAGTTTTTAAAAAGAAATAAACATAGATGATCTTCCATTTTAAGATTATTTATCTAAAAATCTGTTCCTCCATAAAAACAAATGAAGGAATGATCATTTACTCGGTCCAAAGAGTTCTCATTGCTATTCCTCTAATAATCACATTTTTCTTACTCATTTACAGGGCCTTGATCGAGGGAATGTAAAAATAAATTCTCTTGCAAAATAGAATCAGTAGTTTTTATATTAATTAGTATTAAAGTTGATGTCAAAGATCTGTAAAGAGATTTTCTTTTATCAGAGTCTACGCTGTATTATCATAGCTTCATCGATCCAGACCAGCCCAGAAAGAAAATTATGGCTCCACTAACAGGAATAATCATTTTTCCGGTGATTTTCTGCACCCACTAGTGCACATGCTTGAAGCCTCCTCCATTGTTTAAGCATCTACAAGAGAACCTGTTCGTGCTTATACCTATTCTCAAGCCCAGAACCGTCCTCAGGCACCCACCATCAGGAAGCTACCTGAGGGTAACTCAGCCCTGGCCTGGCTTACGGGACAGAGCCGCTCCTTTGCTTGGCCTCACTATGAATGTGA
>PVJO010028534.1:0-17993 GCA_004026905.1 Hystrix cristata
TTTTGCACTTTTACATTTATGTTGTATCAAAAAATAAAATTTGTGTATCATTAGGGGTTATTTAAAAAGTACAAACACATCAGTGAAATAATTCATAAAGGATATAGAATATTGCCTAGCATAGAGAAGTGCTATATTAATGTGTGTTGAATAAAATAAGCAAGTCCCAATAATAAGACTGTATTATAAGAATATAATCTTGGGATATGTGCAGATTTAATTGCAAGGACATTAACTTCAAGATTATTAATATGGAGTTGGAAACAAGCTAAATATCCAACAGTACATGATTGACTAAGTAAACTGTATTAATTCATACATGTAGAAATTTATGGCAATTTTGAGCAGCTTTATTGAGATAATTTTATATTTCATAAAATTAACATTTCAAGTGGGTGATACAATTTCTTTTAGTAATTTTTTGAGTAGTGCAACCATCACAGTAAATCAACTTTAGAACTTGCCTCCAGGAAGACCCCCATGCCTGAGTAGTAATTCTTCCACTACTGCTAGTCTAAGCAAGTACTAATCTACCTTCTTAGTATATGTGCTGCTGAAGTGAGCACTAATCTACCTTCTTTCTCTATGAATTTTCTTTTTCTGAACCATGCAATGGGATACTTTGTAAGCATAGAAATTGGTTATTAATAAGTGATAACCAGTTATAAAAGATAGAAAAGAATCTGATAAAATATTATGTATAGAATTAGTCTATTTGACCAAGAGATGGAGGGGAGGTAAAAGGGATATAAAGAGAATTAAAATGTGAGAATACTGGAAGGGTGTTCATGCCAGTCACCCATGGGTCCCAGCTTTGATGCCAGGGACAGACGTAGAAACCAAAGAAAACTGATGAGCGTGTCTAAGCAAGAGGAACAGAATCTGTAAAGCTTCTTTTGGATGTGTTCTGCCCTGAATTTGGACTGGTGAGGAGCCTGCACTGGGCTTCCTTTTTTTGTGTACTCTGCTCCACATCTCTCTTCCTTGTTGATCTCTGCTGTGTTCTGCCCTGCTTTGCCTCCTTAAATCAAAGCTCTGCCCAATTATTTGCCATGCTGTTTTGCCTTGTCTTTTGTGAATTAAGCTTCTCATCTCATTGTTTAGAGTGTTCTTTTTGGTGGACACTTTCAAATAGTATGTATTTGGATCATCTACTCCATGACATTTTTAAAGCAAAGTCTGTTTTTCTGTGTATCTTTTGGACCTCTTTGAAGAGAGAATATCACTGACAGAAGAAGGCTTCCATTAGCCCAGAGTATATATTTTGATGTGAATGAATAAGATTCATTCATGATTCTATTTATTGAAATAAAAGCCCCAGCTACTGTCGTTTCAGAATTTGCATAGAAGCAAATTTGAAGGATGAAACTAGGTCTGGAAGCAGGGATTTCCTCTGGAATCTCTAGAAAGCTCCAACTCATCTTTTTATTGTTTTTAAATACTCTGTTCCTCTCTGAAAGTACTTCATTACATAAAACTAATGTGACTACTTTCGTACTTTAATATGTTATTTTTCAGATTACTGTACTTGAAGAGTTTATTTAGCATTTGAATTACAGCTCTCTTAAAACATCCCAGTTCTAAATCAGTGGCCAGGAATTAGCAAGGTTTGCCCTAGAGCAGAGAGAACTCTAAACGTGCAATTCGCAGTCTCTGCACAAAGGGAAGAGGTGTTGCTCCTTCGTGGGAAAAGCTTCTCTCACCTATTCATTTTGCTGGCAGTGATGTGGCTCTTTAAGATGTTTTGCCTTCGAGGAGTGAAGTCCTAATGGGAGTCGCCAGTGCAGACCTCCAGCATTCTTCAGTGATGCATAATTGGACCAGACCAGATCATGGGGCTTTAATAGCCTTTCTCTGTGGTTTGCAAGTTTAAGAAGGCTGGTTACCTACTGTCTTTCTCTGTACATTGATGGAAGGCCCAGCACTCAGATTTTATGTTTATTAATAATACATTCATGAGTTTCCAGGGCGAAAGTGACTTTTCTACAGTACTTAATGATTTTCATTTTCACTCCCTTTCTGAGTGGGCTGTTGTAAAGATTAATTAGCCAGTGTTCACAAAGTGCTTTCAAGCTGAAAAGTGCTGCACAGGGTGTATAGACTCATTAGCTTCTCAACCATTAAGGCTTTTTAGATGCTTTGGCATTCAAAAACTAGATGGTAAAGGCCAAATTAGGGATTTTTTTTAAGGAAGAAAGGGACTTCAGAAAGGGTAGAGTAGAGCAGTATATTGTTTTAGTTTCAATTTTTTTTTTTTATAAAAGACATCTGTTACTCTTGGATTAAAAAAATAGAAATATTTTGTTTTTCTGTTACCACAGTTCCATTTTTCTTGCTCTCTTTTTAAAAACATATATTTACCTATTTCCTGCAGTTTTATTTAGATACTCTGTAGATCATATTTTCATATGTGTATCTGTAGTACAGTGGAGTGTGGCCCAGAGTGCTGAATTATGATACCAATGAATGATGGAGGGTAGAGTGTTCCCTTTAATAAAGATCCTCGCTCAATGTGCAATGAGTCATGAAAAAGTATAATATCATTTCCATCTGAAGTGACTGATGGTCAGTATACAGATGCTCCTTGTCTGATGATGGGGTTACATGCCAATAAATCCATCCTAAGCTGAAAATATTCTAAATCATGAATGTATGTAATACACATAACCTACAAATGTCCTAGCTTGGCCACATAGTTCCTCGTGGAGCATGGGGTGTTTACCCCTTGTCATCACGTGGTTGACCAGGAGCTGCTGTTTGCTACATCACAAAAGAATACTGTACCAAATATTGCTGTCCTGAGAAAGATCAAAATTCCAAATTGTAAGTTCAGTTCCTACTGAATGCATATAGTTTTTACATCATCATAAAATTAAAAAATTGTAAGTTAAGCCATTTTAAATCAGAAGACTGTCTTTATATGGTAGAGTTTTATATTTTTCAATAAGCCATTGATAGAGGCTGGAGACGTATAGAAGAGGCTACTAAATACATAGAGAGTTCCTAAAAGAAACTAGAAACAAAGACAGGGAATCTATGAAGAATTAGACCAACAGCTTTTTATTAGAAATAACTGTATATGACGGAGGAATAGCATCTTCTAAGCATTGAGAGAAAACAACTGTAAGTCTAGAATAGTAAAACTGACTAAATTACACTTTAAAATTGGTCATAAAGTAACATGTATTTATACAAAACAAAAACAAAGCACTTACCACCAATAACATTAACAGATATTCTAAATAATTATCTTCAAAGAAGAAAGAAAACTATATTAGAAGGAATGAGATCCTAAAAGGAATGAAGAGCGTAACACCAGTGGGTGGATTAAATAGACATTGACCAATAATAATAGCAATGACCAATTTGCAGTTATAAAACAAGATAGAACTAAAAATAAAGTAACAGGTAAGTAATATTGATAGTTAAATTTTACCAAGGCCCTTATCATATTTGGAAGGCAGCTCAGGGTGTTTAGATTTTATCAAACTGTACATTAGATTTCTAGGTTAATCATGAAAATAAAGGAAACAGAATATGGTAATGGGGAAAAATGAAATGAGAAAATAAAATGAAAAGCAACTAGTTCAGTAAAAAAGGAAATAAAAGAAACTTAACATAGTCTTGTTAAGTCTTGTAATTGTTCCTGGCACTCTTATCTTACAATTACAAACACTGAGTGACTGTGTTGTGGAGTTCATAATACATACCTTCAGGACAAATGAACAAAAACAATCGTTTTAAGGATATATGAATGAATGTTTGTGATTTTGGATAAAATGTTTAATAGTTGCATCACATACAGACTATGCAAGGAATTGTCTTATAGAAGAGGAAGCTCAACCTTAGGGAACCCAAATATTTGCGTGACCCTACCCCAGAGTGTATAGTAAACAGTTCTTCCCTTTGCTCTGAAAGGAGATATTTCTGTCTTCCAAGGCTTTTCTCTATACATCATCTTTCCATTTGACTTTAGAGGAGGTGATTATGATATAGGGGAAAAATATAACTCCTAACCTGCTAGATGTCAGATAAGCCAAGTTCCTGTTCCCCAAAATCAAAGAATGAATTCTAAGAAACAACAGAGGTTAAGAGTAGGAAAAACTTATTGAGAAAGATAGTTCCTGAGAGACAAAAGAGGACCTAAAAGTGGGTTGCCAGCAAGCCCACCTCTCAGAGGAAGTTTTATAGAGCAAAATCACAATATGGGTACAACATGGGTCAAAACTATGATCAACCAATAACATTAGAAGTATAGCAGCTCAGGTAATTTTGATCCAGTGGAGAAGCAGGTCACAAGGCAAATGGACATGGAAAGAACAAAGACATTTCCAGAAAGGGATGGATAGGGAGGTCCTGGTCGCCCACCTGGGTGACTGTTGTCTGTCTAGACTTTATTGGACCAGGTGAGTATAGTCTTCAGTTTATTGCTTATCCCTTGGGGAGGCATGTAGATCTGGTCATTCCATCCTTATCTTGAGGCCTGGCCTTCAATAGATGCACCTCCTACCACAGTTGTAATGTATTCTCATCTTCTGCACTGACTCCCTCAAAGGCCCAGCCCTGTCTGACTGTCTATAATATTTCTATGTAATTTAGCTGCCTATAATAATTACTTTGTAAAAACAATTTAAAATTGATTTTCAAAGTAAGTTTTATATAATGCAGACACTGATGCAAAGATGTATCTGAAATGTTTAAATTATTCACAGAAATGTAAGTGCAAATAAAGTTAATTTCAAAATGAATATGTTTTATTTTGTATTATTTAAAATGTATGCAACCAAGGGGTTGGGGATTTAGCTCAAATGGTAGAGTGTTTGCCTAGCAAGTGCAAGGCCATGAGTTCGATCCCCAACAGCCTCAAAAAAAAAAAAAATAAAATGTATGCAACCAAAATGATAACAAATGTAACAAATTTTAAAATAATAATCATTAAGCCTTTGACAGATATAGTTGGAGATGATGGATGAAGGGAAAATAATTCCAAGTGATGCAGATAGTAGAGATATGGTGGAATGTAGGTTATTTGGGGGGACTAAACTGAGAAACTCCTCCAATTTTGTGAAGCATAGTGTGTAGACCAGGAGATATACCCAGGGCCAGATCTTTGAAGGTCTTTAACTCCATATCGGAGCTTGAGTGTTAACCTTTATTTTCTGTGGAACTACTGAAGGAAATTGAGCTGGTTAGTAATCATTTCATGGATATAATTAAAGCTAGTGAGAAATTTATGATTAGAATGATGTCATATTCAAATTGCTGCACTCACTCGTTCGTGGGCATGCAAATGGAACAGCCACTGTGGAAAACAGTTTGGTGGTTTCATATAAAGTAAAACAAAATTTTCCAGCCTTTTAACTTCTAGACCAGCGATGGTGAACCTTTTAGAGATGAGTGGTCAAACTATAGCCCAAACCCACTTATTTATCACCAAGTGCCAACACTACAATTATACCTGAATACTTAGATTTTAGTTTAGAAAAAAACAACTCATACATTAACATCTTTTGTCTTAAAAGAAAAACAGTAACACTTGTGCCATAGGTTTGCCACCACTGTTCTAGACATTTGCTGCAAGAAAAATAAAATAATATTCACACAAGATTTATGTGACTGTTCAAAGCAACTTTATTCATAATATTCCTAAGTTAGAAATAACCCACAAATCTATCAACTGGTGATTGGAAAGCAAACTATAGTATATCCATACAATGGAATACTACCCAGAAATAAAAGATATAAGCTATTAATATATGCAACAGCATGGATGGCTAGCAAAAGTGTTATGACAAGTGAAAAAAGCTAAAACAACAGTCTCTATACTGTATGATTCTGTTCAAATGAAATTTTAGAAAAGGCCAAACTCTAGTGACAGGAAACAGATTAGTGGCTCCTTGGGGTCAGGTGGGACAGGACTGTGAGGCCACTCCAGGGAACTTTCTGGGGTGATTGAAGTGTAGTGCCATTCTCGCAATTTAACTCATTTGACAAAACTCAAACTGTACCATAAAAATTGCCTCCTTTTATTAGAATACTGAAATGAAGGGCATTTAAATATATGTAAGTTATCTTAAGATTCTTAGAATACATCTTGTTATTCTAAACTTAATGGTGTATTATTATAAAGACCTTGGCTAGCATGCTAGTGTGGATTTCTTTATATGGGATTGTAAAAATAATTTAGAGACCATATACTTAAATAATTAAGTTAAACCAAACAAATGTATTACGATATTGCTTCTTGTTACTATATTAAAATTCCTCTGAGGATAAGTTTTCTGCCATTTTTCTTACTTGGTAAGGTTTGTGTTTAGTCATCTCCATGAGACTAGCACCCTTTGTGAGCGTATGTGAGAGAAAGAGATGGACTTGGTAGGGAGTATGAGGCTAAGCTAACTGGTCTATATGGCATTTATACTCTCTATTTTGACATTTTTAAAAAATAAATTAAGCTATTTTGTTTTATTTTCACAATATTATCCCATGGTGGTGGTGGGGGAATGGTGTCATGTATTTTACATGCTATGTTGTTATCCCAGTATCTGACAGGAGAAGACAGCCGGGCGTCTTTTACTAACTTGAGCTAATCTGCAATGTTCCAAGCACGACGAGTAGGATGTTACTTTGCTTTTGTTTGGATGCTGCTGTGGAAGCATTAACTTGATAAATTAGAGTACACAAAGTAAAACAGCATGAATCTCTTTTGCCATTCAAAATGTCATGTTAAATGTTTCATAATTGGTTTAAATCAGCGGAGCTTTTGTCTTTTTTTTCCCACAGAAGAATAAGAATTGGAATTCTTATCCAATCGAGATGTGAGGGATTTGTTACATTTATATGAGAAAATTTTATGAAAGTTACATTTGTTGGCCATTTTAAATGGAGGAAGATTGCAGAATGGCTATTCCTCAGGTTGTGACAGTACCACTCATCTGTCAGGACTGAAAGGAAGGGAACTTTGGCAGACGAAGTAGTGCAAATTAAATAACTAATCCTACCAATCCGACTTACTTTCTTGAGGGCATACTGTTTGGGAAATTTATTTGCAAATTCAAATTTTTAGATAAAAACTAGGCTTATCAGAAACAAATTTAGATGAGGATGAAGAAATTTGCTATAACTGTCCTCAAGCTCTTGGGGACATTGAAGGGCTCCCTAAGCCTAGCCCCCTATTCAGTGCACAAAGCACTGTGTGCTTCCCAGCCCCTGACTTATTTCCTACAGCTAGAGCCACACCACAGGACCTACATTAATACCTGATCAGGTGCCATCCTTTCTTCTGCTATTTCTGTCTCTTCCATAAGTGTAATCTGATCCTTAAATTCCCTGGAGCCCTGCTACCTGATGACAGCCCCTTCTAAAGCCAGCTTCTTTTCTTCCTGAATATTCATCTCTGGCCTTCATCATCATGCTCTGATGCCTACTGTGTGGTCCCTCTCTGTTTAAGATCTTTAAAACAGCTGCTCAACAGGTCACCCCCTAAGGACTTCTTATCTGTAGAAACCAGGCTATGTCTGCTATATCAGAACTTTCTGTTCTGAATCTCTTATGGCTTCTTATACAGTGAAAGAGTCTATTTATTGTCCCAGAAGTCTCTTACCATGTAGTTAACTGGGCCATCACACTAATAATATAAAAGATTTATATTACTTTGAGAGGCAAGTAAATGTAGAAATGAAGAGGGTAGATTCTAGAGTTAGGCTGTATGGATTTGAAAATCTATGTTCACCAATTATTGTCTAGGTGACCTTGTCAAGAACTATGAAAAGCCTAAACTTTTACTGTAGAGAGTAGCAAGTTAGTCTGTCACAGTTTCATGGATGCTGGCAGAAGACGTGAAACTCCTGGGTCAGTGACAGAGGAGAGTTTATTACTCATAGCAATACTATTAGGCACAGTACCAATATTTGTACTGATTCCCTGACCCTGATATCAGCACACACGCGCATGCGCATGCACACACACACACACACACACACACACACACACACACACAGAGTGCATTGCGTTTCATGAGAGGAACCTCAAGTGCAAGGATCCCAATAATTTTAGAGTGGACTATGATTCTTCCTGACGTCTGCCTAGAGGGAAACATTATTTTTATTATATTGGATAGTCAACAGTCTTGCTTTTTGCTCTGGAAGGACACAGTATCTCTACCTTTCAAGGCTATTCACTATGTAAACCCCATGAAAGAGGTGCTTAATTTTGCAGTGCTTCTGTTTACAAGATATGCAGAAACATGAGATATATGAAGAATTTTCTCCCAACAATTTGTGTAGGTTCTCAAAGCATCAGTTTTCTCATTTTAAAAATAGTATTAGTAGCATAATGTACGTACTTGTGAGAATCAAATGGAAAATTCTTTACATCATGCCTGGTGCCTAGAACCATGCCTGTCACATTGATAAAAGGGTATTGTTAATGCTAATCACTCTTATAAATGGCTATTTCTTGAATAAGATGCAAACGTGTTTATTGCATTATGTACTTCTTCTAGAGAATAGAATATTACACCTCACTGATAGTTCTAATTTAGCTCACAAACTGTTAGAACTAAAAAAGACCACAAACCTGGCATTTATAGATAGGGAAATAAGTTCAAAGAAATTATGTGACTTACTGGATTTCACACAGAAAAACCATAAAAAGGACAAAAGGTATCTGATTTAAAATTCTGATTCTTATAAATTACACGTAATGCCTAGTATAGCTTAAGCCATACTGTATTACCAAATAACTGAAGCAAGCCTGTGATATATTAGAAAACATTTCATATGTTAATTTTGTTGCAGACTTCTTGCATGCTTGACTTATGAACCACTTTAGACAGCCCTTGAAGGCAAAAATATTTTGTAAATAAGTGGTAGCATTGCTAGCTAGATGGTTTTAGTCTCACCCAATATCCAGGTTCTTTGTATCTTGAATGGAGAATTCTGCAAGACACAAAAGTAGTAACAAAGGCAGAGATTTGCTAAAGGGAAAGTACACTCCACAGAATGGAAACTAGCAGACCAGAAAGCTCAAGAGTGAACAGCCCATCTCTTATGTTTGAGGATAAAGTACACTTGGGAGAGGTCCACCTGGGTAGCATCTAGAGATGGCAGTGCCAGTAATGAACTGGGGGCAGGCAGAGCTCAGAGATGGCAACTGCAGTGAGTTCCAGAGTCGGCTTTTCCTTCGTTTTCCTAGAATTTGGGGAGTGGTCGAGTTGGTAACTAACTGGACTTCTTTCCATTTAACTGTGATCATTTAAGTTCTTTTCATTCAACTGTGTTGGGAGAGGGAGTTTGTGAATTTATAAAGGCTAGATGAAACCAGCATGGCTGCAAAACCTACGAGGGAGTGTCAAAACCATGATGCTAACAATATTGTAATGACTGTGGGGCTATCCTTGGTTACTGTAAAGCAGTTAGAGCACATGCCCCCTGGGCTCATGCCCCATGTCAAGGGCATATTGTCAGCGCAGGAGCGTGTCTCTTAGGCTCATGCCAGAATGTCAAGGAAATACGGTTAGGGCTGGATGCTTGTTGGTCTCAAACAGCCAAAGGCATCCTATCTGCTGTGAGCCTAAGGCCATGATGTTTCCCACACTGTCTCTTGCCTCAGTAGAATTCAAATAAGTAAGTCATGTTTCTTCCTCTCCTTTACCATATCATAGACAGTGTCTTCATGGCAGGAAAACCAGAAAACTGCAAGGAGTGCTTTCTGTGTGTGTAGGGGATATCAAAAATTGTCTCATTCTGGTTAAAGGCAGAAAAATTCTAGAAAAATATATTGCAGGTTTATGTCAGGAGCTTCAAGCTGGCTTACAAAAACTTATTAAAGTATAAAGAGGAATATCAAGGAAGGAGAAAGAGTAGTAAAAGATATAACATCTGGCTGCAGAAAGTAACGTGTAGAAGGAAATTTTTGAAAAGAATGTATTCTGGAAAGATCTATAAAAGTTAACTTCGGTTTTTGTACCTCTTCTTACTACTAACCCCGTTATTTCTCCTCTTCAAGGGTGAGGCTGTAGCTTTAGCTTCTGTGGGGCTCTGAAATTCTTTCAGGAACTTTGGTACAGACGTGAACATGCCAAACCAAGATTTTAATAGGAATGAAATGATAGGAGTGTGAATTGCCCTTCATTTTTATTTACCTCAAGTCCTCTACAAAATCACCTTCCACTCCATGTAATTCTGTTCTGGGTTCCCTAAGGATATTTTGCACATGCTCCTGTGTGGGATCTGCTGGGCTTGTCCCTCTATCCCTCATCCTCAGGGGGCAGCACCCTACCCTTTGCTGGTGGAACTGCTTGTTGCCATTGCTCTGTATCTCTTCACAGGATGTGTGTTGTGTGTATGTGAATGTGTTGTGTGTATGTGCCTGTGTCTGTGTGTGTTTGTGATAGACGTAAACAGAAACAAAAGACAGAGACAGAGACAAAGGAAAAACAGAGAGAGACAGAAACAAAGACAGAGATAGAAAGACAGAGACATTGTGATATAAACACAAGACTGTGACAAGAAAGTACTTGTTAGGACCAGGCCCGGCACAGCTGATTGTTTCTTCCAGACTCCCCGGGCTTTCCTCAAAGAGGCTTCTGTAATCCATCTTGCATTGAGGTCCAATTACATATACCCAAAAGTAGATAAACTAGAGATCTTCTGAGGAAGCTACAAGACCCTCTGGCCCTAAGTCCCCACTGAGCCCATTCCATCAGACACGCTTAAAGTTGGTAGCCAACAGGTTAAATGAGCTTCCTGGTGCAGATGAATATGTTCAAAGGAATTGACTTATATCTTGCTTCCTCCGTGTGTGAACTTGGGCACGAATCTTAAACTCCAGGCATATTCCAGTTCATTCACTTACTCATTTATTTTTTACCGAAGTGGGAATACTTTAGAGATGGTTCTTGTATGATAGCTATAATAATCTCCTGCTTCACTTTGTACCTTTATAAATATAAATGCAAGGCCCCAGTAAATATTTGATTTATACCAATTTATAATTAAAAAATATCCCTTCTGAAGTTAAGGTACTAGTATCGACAACTCAGCCCCTAAGGTTGAAACAAAAGTATTCCAATCAGATATTTTCAGGAAATGTGGAATTCGACTCACTGATGAAGGTTTTATTTTAATGTTCTCGATGCTGTCTCTGCCTCAGGTAATGCAGATGTATCTTCCGTTTTGTGGAATTGCCATATCTAATGCTCAGCTTTTTGCTGCCTCGAGGAAAGAATATGAAAGAAGCAGGGTAAGTAGAAAGAAATTTCACTGATAATCCTCAAAGCTCCCCGTTGTTCTGGTTTCTGTGAGTCAGTATGTCTCTTAAAAACAGCAGATGATCTCTGCATAGTCCAGGAATCTTTTTGTTCACATAATTTTGCAAGGCTATGGATGAAGATACCCTTTAAACAATAAGTCCAAATGGAAGTGGGCACAAGTTCTCTGTTGTGGTTTAAGGTAAAGCATCTTGGCTTATTTTAGAAAGGAAATTAATTTTACTTCTATATGCTAAGACAGCAGATATATTGCTTACTTGTAGCTTTGAAACGATAACATAATTTGGTGATATTTTTATAATTTAATTCCTTTAAGAAGCAAAATATGTTACAGACATGATTTCACCTCACCTTTCAGATTTTATTTTTGAATTGAAAGTTTTTCTGGAAGAACATCACAAGCTACTTGTGATAATTATAAAGATATTACTTTATAGAATTATATAAAGAAACATGCTCAGAGGGAGTAATCTCATATACCTCCATGATTTATAGAACAGAATAGTAAAAAAAAAAAGACTGATGCTCAAAAAGTACTAAATTATCAAATAGAGATTATATTATACTCACTCTGCCACTTACATGTAGGAAGATTATGCTTACAACTTAGTAATGTATTTAGCAAGATATTCACCAGGGCTTGAAATCCAGACTTCTAGTTAATCTTTCTGTGGTCACTTCCTGATTTTCCTTGTATACACTGCCATTTTTCTGTTGTGAATACCTATACTGCTTTATATTATTTATTGATAGCTCTCCTCTCCAAATGCATTGCAAACTCTTTAAGGGAAGCCTCATATATTATTAGTCTTTGCATCCTTGCATAGAACACATACACACTCAACAAATATTTATTGTGTGGCTCTCTTCAGACCCTGTCTAGCCAAACTCTCTGTTTTCATGGAACTTACATTCTTGTGGGAACAATAGATAATAAACAAAAATAATATAATGTTAGGTAGTGGAAAGTACTATAAAGAAAAATAATGTAAGATAAAGGGATAGAGACTGATGTGGAAGGATAGGTTGGGGGATGTTTATTTTAGGAGGTGATTAAGAAGATGTCTACGTGGAGATGACGTAGGCGCAGAGACCTGAATGAAATGAAGGAGCAAAGACACTTGGAAATCTGCATCCTGGCAGTGAAATTACGAGATTCATAGACTGTGGGTCACTGTATTTAGAGAACAGAGAGAAAATGGGAGAAAAAGAATAAAAGAAAATGAGGATGGGGAGGTGATCCAGGGGCCAAATGGTAAAAGGGCCTGCGGGTATGTCAAGAACTTTGTCTTTGGGTTTGGGGCTTTAGCTCAGTGGTACAGTGCTTGCCTACCAAGCACAAGGCCCCAAATTTGATCCCCAGCACCTCCCAAAAAGAACTTTGCCTTTTATTCTGATTGTGATGGAAAGACATTAGACAAGTCCAATTCACTATTAAAGTTTCCTGGCTTCCCTAGAGATAATCACTGGCTGCAGAGGAGGACAGCAGATTGAAAGCAGGGAGAGAGAGGAGTTAGAAGAAAACTGTATTGAAGTCAAGAGATAATATGGTTGGCAGTGAGAAGGAATAATATCATGGCAGTGAGAAGGAAGAGATTCCCTGAGATTAATTGTGAAATCCACATGGCTTGCTGTTGTTGTAAAATGAGCAAAAAAAGACATTTGGTTTGTGCATTTGGCAAGTGAACAGTTGGACACAGGGGCCTAAAGTTTTTGAATGATGTGGGGACTGGAGAATAGATTTGGGAACCATTGTCATATATATGGTATATTCAACTCCAGGAAACTAACTGGGTTAGTTAGGGGGAAAATGTGTAGATAAGAGAAGGAAAGAGACCCAAGGATGAGCCTGGGGCCCAAGAAGGTCACTAGAAGAAAGAGGGGGGAAAATGCACTATTTGTTTCCTGGAGGGCAAGTGACATTAAGAATCAAGGAGTATTCAAGTGTGTGAAATTCTTCTAGTGCCCGTTGAATTGCATATCTTCCTAGATTTTCATTTCTTTTTCTCCTGTTCTGGAGCTAGTCTGGATTGTTATTATGAAATTTTCATCATTTGTTAATAAAGCAGTGGTTTCCAATTAGAAACAAAATTGTTGTGATTTGTCAGTGGCAAGACTCAAGGCACATTAGTTTTTCCTGTGAGATAAATGTTCTTGCATATAGGTCCCAGGGGCTCTCTCCATGCAATGACAATAAATTGAAAAGTTAAATAATTGTTCAGTTAATATGATCCAGCTGAAGAAATAGTCTGGTTGATTAAGGAAGCTATACCCCTCCATAATGGAGTGCTGCTTGTAATTATTCAGACAATTGTTTGGTTTTTAATATCATAGTTGAACATGAAATTATTATGCAATGACCTCTTCAGTGATTTGTTGTCCAAATGTCAAAGAGTCAGGAGTCACTTCAAATTGTGTTTCCCTCTTGTTGTTTTCTTTTGCCTTGGGATCACAGGGCATATGGCCCTTAGCCACGGTCAGTTTTTCTTCAGGATCACTCAGGGATTTTGTTCCTCTTTCAGTGGCTCAGTAAACTGGATTAATTTCATGGATCTCTTAACTCATTCAAATGCTTTTCTACCTGAATAGATTGAGAGAAGAAATTTTCACATGTCTCAAATGGTTTCAAGGCAAATCATATTCATTACTAAACTTGATAATTAGTCATACTCTTGGCATGATGACATTATAGTGAATACATGTGAATTTGAAAATTCATGAAGTCTTTTTATGAGAGGTCAGACCCAAGATCACACATCTTTTTAAATTCTATCAAATAAAGTACCCTCTAGTCCATTCGATCATTGTGTAATCTTTTGATTGTCCTAATAGGACCATAATGTCTCTACTTGTACACAGCGAACTATACCGAAGACTCTAGAAATATCTGTGTTGTTAAAAATTCCAAACAAATATTATTTCAAAGCATAAATTGCAAGTTCACTGGGCTGGAGAAAGTGGAAGATTATTGCATTTTAATTTTTAACTGAGTACATAGTATTCAAGTGAGAATTTAAGATTTTGTCTTTAATTCCTATGCTTTTCATTCTGTTGTTTTAGTAGTGTCTAAATGTTTTCCTGGGTATGAAGGAATACTGCATGAGACAGTATTTCTTCTTCCTGTGGAATGGAATTAGTGGAAGTTTTATGCATTTTTGAAAGTGCTGAACCTTAATTAGCATTCACATCCATGATTGGAATTCCATGAAATATGTGTATTAATGAAAATAAGCCTCAGGTTTGGCCATGAAGCTATTTTTTCTGATAGTGAAGAAAGTATTTGTTATTTATAAAATGTTACATTTGTACCTAATCATATAGCAGGAAGATTGCTGTAGTAGGGGCAAAAGCCTATAGCTAATGACCACATGGTCTCTGTTATATTGAAGGTCTACATTCTGTAGTTATATTTTACAGTTTAAGAGCGTGTTATAAAATAAAATGATGGAACTGTGCTAAAACAATCATGAATGCTTTAAAAGTTACGCACACAAAATCTTTATATTGAGACACAGACTACAAGGAGTTTTGAGAGGGAAAAACACCAAGTATTGCAGTCTTATGTCCACCTAAATATATTCATCTCCTCATTCCTAGGCTTTGCTAGAGGTGGTTAATGATCTCTTTGAAGAACAGACTGACCTGGAGAAAATTGTCAAAAAAATAATGCATCGAGCCCAAACTCTGCTGAAATGTGAACGCTGTTCTGTTTTACTCCTAGAGGACATCGAATCACCAGTAAGTTATCTTTTATGTTTCATATAGAGCCAAGGACCATAACAAAGCTGAGTTTATCTGTAATTGTGCAATTGTCACTGGAACAACTCTCTTCATTACTCTTCTAATCACGAGATTACTTTTTTTGTGAGAGTTTTATTTATTTATTGCAGTAGTGGGGATTGAACCCAGGGCCTTTGCACTGAGCTACATCACCGGCACTTCTTTTATTTACTTGTTTTTTAATTTTGACACAGGGTTTCACTAAATTGTGAAATTGCCCAGGTTGAGTTTGAACTCTGGCTTCTTCTGCCTCAGCCTCCCAGAGTACTGGGATTACAGGTGTATGTCGCCAAGCCCAGCTACAAGAATTTATTCCCTTAGGTGTTTTTTCATTCTTGTTTTGTCCTCACCTTAGAAACACAGACCCTTTGAACTGAAGGGGCACCTTTTAGATCCATCCTAGCACTGTGTGTTTACAAACAAAAGAGGTAAGCAGCTACTAACTGGTTTGCCTTGTTTTTCACAACTTAATTAGAAGAGAAACTCAAGCACCTGCCTCCTTTTATTTACCCACAAAGGGGAAGGCTCTCAGCATTACTGGGAGTGCACTGCACTACAAGCAATGCCCTTCAGCCCTCGACAGGGAGGGAGGAAGCAAACAGACCATTGGAGAAGCAGTGTCTTTAGCTCATGGAGCCTCAGCCTGGCAGTTCTCTGTGGCAGGTTGTCTTGCTGGCTTCTCTGGGTTTTTTTCCCTGCTGCTTAGGCGAAGGAGCACCTGTCCCACCTCACCATAGGGCCTCCTGATTAGGCGAAGGAGCACCTGTCCCACCTCACCATAGGGCCTCCTGGTACTCCAGAGGAAGTGTTATCTAGTGCAGGACTTTGGCCCAGCTGCACTTGGATGATTTGTGGCCAGTTTAGTTTTGCTCTGCCCTTTGGCTTTTGGGGGAAAATCTACTAGGTAAAGGTGCAACAATATTGAAAAAAATGATCATTATCCATCAAAGTTCTTGAAAGTTAAATGTCTAAACACTTAACAGCAACTTCATGTCTTCACTGAGAACTCTCTTCAAAGACCAGTTGTTTGGCAATTAAGAGCCATGTCAATACCTCAGAGAATATTTTCTGTGCTGTACTTAGAAAAGATTAATATCTTTGCCTTTAAATTTCCTTTTTCTCAAAGTATAAGAACTTAAAGGTAAATTTTGGGGTTTTAATAAGTATTGTAAAACAACAGTGAGTTTTATATATATATATATGTTTAAAATGCTGAGAAGTGTTTTCCCAGATTTAAACAAAGCTTAATGTTATTTCTATTTCAGTGGGTGTGGTTTACATAAACAAAGGCCTTGCTAGTATACTGTGATTGTGTAAAACTCAGCTGACCCTTGGGAAAACACACACACACACACACACACACACAATTTATGCAGTGCTTCAGATACTTTGTGAAGCACATGAGTTTTTTAATCCTTTTTATCCTACTTTATGAGGTAGGTATTATCATTACTCTCAGTTTATAGATGAGGAATAAAACTCAGAGAGTCAAATGACTTGCCAGAATCACCCCCATCACATGGCTATAAAGTCCCTGAAAGAAAAAGAACGAATAGGGTGCTCGTTGGTACCTGGCAGTCTGCAAGGTAATCCTCCTCTAAGCAAAGCAACAAACAAAAGACAGGTGTTGGGGATACAGTGGCCAGGATTGCCTGAACCACTCCCAGGCAAGAACAAGTGGCTCAAAGACTTACACTAGAATATGGACAAGGACAAACTCATCGTTTGTTAGTTTAGTTGTAAATAGAAAGGAAAGCCATTTATACCAAAGTAGTTTATACTAGATAAGGGTGGTTATTCTTGCTAATCTAACCTGTGCTAATTTTTATAGAGTGGTCTTGCTCTTTGGCAAATCAGATGATGGAAGTTGATATTGATGGTAGGACCAGAGATGGAAGGAAGAGCGGGGACAGTAATATCATCATGGTATAAAGTAAGGATGTGGGGGATGGTCAAAAACATCATCTAGATCTAGGTAGAGTAGCTTGTACAAGCATTAAAAGTGTTGGCACATTGCTGAAACTTAAAATAACTTTTTTGTTATCACAGCTTAACATGCAAGACTACTGGTTGGCTGGAGCAGAAAATACTGGGCCACTACTTATCATTTGTTCTCTCTTCTCACCCCTCCCCCTCGTGGTGAGGATGAACTCCTCTGATTTGGAGGGCCAAGGTGTGGGGGTAAAAGTGAACCATGTTTAAGAGAGAGAGGGAGAGAGGAGGAGTGAGGGTGAGAAGGGGGGTGAGAGAAAGAGAGGAAGAGAGAGGGGGAGGAGGAGAGAAGGGGGGGAGAGAGAGAGAGAGACAGACAGACAGAGAGAGAGAAAGGAGAGAGAGAGGTCATCTTGCTTGGTATTGCCTGGAAGGGAAAAGCTTCTCACATCATGCAACCAAAAGGCAGAGAGAGACGGGGGGAACCAGGGATAGGAATACATCTTTCTGGGTCATCTCCTACTGGTCCACATCCAACCAGGTACCATTTCCTAACAGCACATTCAACTACTGATATATCCACTGATGAATATAACATCCCCATGATCCAATCACCTTCCAAACACATGACACTTTTAGGGGAGATATTTGATCCAAATCATAACATTCCATTCCTGACCCCCCAAAGACTCCTAACCATCTCATCATAAAAATGCATTAGTCTAACAGTCGTGATATTCCTTTTTTTTTATTTTTAATTTTTACCAAGAACATGTATTGGTACATTGTATACATAATGGTCATAATCAACATGGTTATTTTGTACCTGTACATGATATATCTTGGTTTTTCCCCCTCTTCCCCCCTTCCCCTCCCCTCTCTACTATTCACCCACCCCTCCCTATTTGCAACAAGTGTAGCTACACTTTACCATTTTTTCCCCCTTTCATCTTACTTTTCTTTTAACCTTCTTCTTTATCCCCCTTTTCCCTATCTAGTTCTCCTCTCT
>PVJO010028535.1:0-18027 GCA_004026905.1 Hystrix cristata
GAAACCCACGAAAGCCTAGTAGTGCCAAACTAAAAAGTCCATATAATCCGATTATTTTTTAACAGCCCAAGCAAGCAGTTTTAAAAGCAATTTGGAGCCCACATGCTTCGTATGACCTGTGCAAGCTCACCTGGCACCTGCGGACCATCGATAAGATAAAGCCGATGGTCATGGGACCCCAAGTGTGTACAGCCCTTCGAAGCTCTCTGAGCCCATGATGCCCGGACCCCCACACACCTGCATGACATCACCTGGACACATCACCTTCTTCTTTGATGCCCCTCTCTCCTGGGAATTCCCTGCCACCCTTCTTAAAACTCAGGACAGTCTCACTTGGAAGGGGACTTCCCTTCTCCTACAGCTCTGGGAACTGCTCAATAGAGCCTGCATATCACTCTATGCAGATACACCAATGGGTGTTATCTTTTCCCTTGTTTAGCCCTAAACCTCTACTGACTGTCAAAGTGGTTAGGGGAGTGGAGCTAAAGTCCTAGTCACTCTTTGGAGTCACCATTGGTTTTGAAGAGCACATGGCTTCATGGTTAGGATTTAACTGGTTAGCACATGGTTAGAATTTAACTGGATTTTATGGATTTCATGATTATATTGGACTGCGTGAATTCCCAATCACATTTTGCTAATACAAAAATGGCAATCTTGTACAGCTTTGTTAGTTAGTTAGTTTTGGTTTTTTGGAGACAGGATCTTGTTATGTAGTTCAGGATGATTTTGAACTCAATATTTAGCCCACGATGGCCTTGAACTTCTGGCGATCTTCCTGCCTCAGCCTCCCAAGTGCTGGGATTACAGACAGGTGTCACCAGGCCCAGTTCATACAGTTTTATCTAATTTCCTGACCCCTCTTTCCATCCCATGAGTCTCTAGAACCTCATTACTGTATATCCTATTAATTCATTTCCACATGCAGTGTGTACTCACCATATACCTACTTGGTGTGACAGGGTCTTTGCTTACATGCTCCTTTACTTTCTCTCCTCTTAGGCATAGGCCTTGTCTTCTCTTGCCCAGATGATTGCCATCGGCTGGTTCTTTTTTTTTTTTCCTACCACTAGAATCCAACTGTTGGCAGACTCCCGTGTGGTCCCCAGTTACCAGGGAGAAGTTAGTCAAAAACGCAAATTTCTAGGGCTCTCCACTGATTTCAGATTCGGTAGATCTAGAGTGCAGCCCCAATAATGAATGCTTCTTCATTTAAAACAAGTCTCCAGGCCAGGTGTGGTGGCACACGCCTGTAGTCCCAGCACTCTCGGGAGGCTGAGGCAGGAGGATTACCTCACCATGAGTCTGAGGCCTGCCTGGGCTACATGGTGAGTTCAAAGCCAGCCTAAATTACACAGCTAGACCCTGTCTCAAAAAACCAGGGGAAAAAAAAGACTGCTCTTGTTTATCTTCCAAAATGCTGCCAGAGGAACTTTCTAGAAGGTAATTTTGAGTCACTCCCCAGTTTAGGGTGCTGTGATGGCTCCCTATTGTCTTTCGTGACTGGCTCCTGCCCCACTTTTGGGGCTCTCTTGCTCCTCACTTCCCCAAGAGCACCTACTCTTATTCCGGCCGAACACATACTGTTCCTCAAAGCCACCTCTGTGCCTCTTACACTCCTCTGTTTTGCTCCCCTGCACTTAAATCAGACCCGCCCACAAGTGGCTGCCACCAATAAGCACGAGCCTTATCTCCCACAGCTCTTCTTTTTGTGCCTGTTCTGCCAGCCTCTCGCCTGTTGACGCTGTCACTATCTGACCTGTACTTTGTCCCTACGGCCCTCTCCACTCTCCAAAGCCTTGGCCTGCTCCCCCAGCTCTCCTCTCTCATTTTGCTTGGCTTTGCAGCTCTGGCCTGCATGCCTGGCGCATGCCCTGGAGGGGCTCTGTCTATCTCCTGCTGAGCAGAAATTCGAAAGCTCTTGCTTTTCTCACTCACCTGGAATGCCCTTTCCGAACTGCTCAGTCAGCTGAGTGTCTCCAGACTTAGCTTAAAAGCCACATCCTCAAAGATATCCTTTCCAGTGTCTCCGGGAACAATTAGGATCTCACTCTCTGTGCTCTGCGGCTACCTGTGCACACCTGGAAGGTTGCGCTTTTCGCATTATTACCCTACACACCTACCTCCCCCTTGGGGCCGGGAATTTGTGCTGATGGATCGCCTGCTGTGCCAGGTATTCAGTGAGTGCTTCCTAAATGCTTGTGCAGTGAACAAGGGATTTCTGACTTCTACTCTGCTTCGGGTTTACAGTCTTGGTTCCGTATGCTGGTAATAGAGGGGATGCTGGTCACAAAATGCAAGATTAGTAGCAGCACAAAATTTAGAATTGTGCAAACCCTAAAGAGAATGTGACTCTTCCTTGCTGGGCAAGGCCATCCCAACCTTTTAGAGGCATGTATTGCCTTGCTACTCGTGATTATCTCATTATTTGATGCACTGCTCACTTTGACCTTCCTGGTCAAGTCACCTGACCCAGGAATTAGTCAACCTTCCAGTGTACACTCTCTGAGTCGTATTCCCAGACCATAATTACCACGAGTCCCTCTGCAACTTGTTAACAATTATAAACAGGCGGAAGCTTGGCAGTGTTTAATACATGAATCCTTAAAGCCTAATCCGTGCTCCTCACAGACGAGTAATGTGACCCTTACTCTCGCAGTTAGTTTTGGCTTTCCCTTTTTGTTCCTCAGCTCAAAGAAGCTGACCTGTGAGAGCAGGGAAATCTGTGTAAGGACGCTCTTATTGTGGGGTTATTTTTTGCTCACCGTGCCAGGAAGACCTCATTATAGGAGTTTTGCTCACAAGCAAACCTAGTGAGAATAGCAAACCTGTTCCCAGAGTGTGGCCTCTGAGGACGGTGCTGGGCCATAGCTGGGCTCCAGTGAACACAATACAAAGTCATGCGGGGTGTAAAACGCATACCAAAGACCCAGTTCCCCACTTGAGATGCAACGCCCAAACCCAGGAAAATAGAAACCATGACCAATATTATCTTTTAACAATGATCTGATATTCAGGAGGAAGGACTAATTTTGGCTTAGAGATCAGGATATTTGCCATCTTCTCAACTGTAACCATGACAATGCCACACAGAAGGAATTTTAATGATACTTTGTATTTTATAGGCGTTATTATAGACTATGTTTGTAAACAAGAATACCAACCTTAGGCACTTTGACCAAGATCACAAGAAGGAGGGAATTTGCAGGTAGATATCCAGATTTAAAATCCAATATTTTATATGCAGTGTTGGATTTTGTTTCCTGTGGGGCAGCTCGGATGGCTGTGCCCAAGGATGTGAGTTGTGTATACAGCCGGTTCACTTAGCCACCAAAAGGACTGTTAAGTTTCACCTTCTTCAGTAGTAGCACACAAGGTTTCACAAATGCATGTTATTGGTGTTTTAGGCAATTAAACTTTATTGAATGTGTCCTGTACTGCAGGCTCTGTGTTTGGTACTGAAAAATATAGTCTTGACTCACTAAACTCAGAATGTAATGGCAAAAACAAACACGTAAAAACTGTAATAAGGACCGAGCTAGAGCCACACGTGGGTGTGGATGGAGCCATATCTCAGAGTGGAGATTGGGGTAAACTAACATTTCCAGAAATCTCCTGATCACACAAATCCTGGAACCGAGAGAGTAGCGTGTGCAGACAGGCATGGTGTAAAAGAGATGTGATTGAGCACAGATGAGACTCTAGAGGAGTCTGTGACCTGTATACAGAGGTGTCTATTCAGATTAAATCACCGGTTACAAGAAGACAATTCCAGCCACCGCTCAAGACCTAGGTTACCTCATCTCCATTGAACTGTGGGCTTGGGGTGGACCTGCTGTGCTCATGTGGAGGCAAAAGGGAACACAGCAGATCAAGAAAGTGGAGTCTCACACAAACCCACCTCAGGAGTTCTTCCTTCTCCATGGAAGCCATTCAACCTTGAAATGGAACACGACTCACTAGTGTTCCATTCCATGTCAGTTTGTGTTCAAGCAACAGACAGGGAATTTCATACAACATCTTTATTTATCCAAACATTTGGAGAGTGTGGGTGAAGATAACAAGCATTATCTGGGCTCTCTGTGGAGGCCCACCATGACATAAATAGACACAGTTGCCCGAAAGCATGATTTTTGTTCTAATAGCTGTCTGGAATTCACTAATCCAGCCAGTGGGATAAACGGTGCCTGTAACACTCACTGTCAGGCATGGTGTCTGCATGTCTGTCTCGTCTCACACACACAAAATCTTTTTTTCTTGATCTAAGTATAGGATAGCATTTTTCTTTTTTCTTTTCGTCTCTGCAGGGATCGAACCTAGGGCTTCATGCTCTACCACTCGGAATGGTTGTCGAATCAACAAACCCAGGGGCTCTCTGCTGCTTTTTTGTGAAGAAACAGTGGAAAGGGAACAGCAGGTTGACACAAAAAATGCTGGGAATCACGTTGGGCTGGGGATTGAGGAAACGACCATCAAAGGAAGCTCAAAGCAAGCTCTCGGGAGGTAGAGGAGGAACTCGCTCCGTGAACCCTCGTGTCCCATCTGGGAATCAGACCCTTGCAGTTCTAAGTTCAGTTCTTTGTTTTTCACTCTGGGCTGTAGAGATTGCTAGTTTATAAGGTGCATCAGAGAGAAGACTAGATCCTATTTGGAAGGCAAGGTTTTGCACTGCCTGGACATTGAAGACTGTCCCCGTTTTTATGGGTGTGAACAGTAGAGAATGCAGTGAGACCGTAGCCAATGCCTTCCCTGGTAGCTGTGGGGAAGTAGTGAGCTGCTGGGATTCCACAGGAACCCACTTCTGACCCCCTTTCCTCTCAAATCAGGATCTCCTCAAGGTCCTCCCCTACCTGGCAACCGCCTGGCACACAGCCGCTCCTCAGATCTTCCCACCCATCAGACCATGTCGCCCTCCTGACTTCAGTTCTTCCAGGCTTGTCATCCACTACAGTGTCTACACCTCTGAGCTGATGTTTGCAGCCCTCCCCAGTGGGATGTCTCTTGGCCCTCTAGTCTCAGGTCCCAGATCCTGGCTGCAGACTGTTCCCAGACCCCCAGACTCCTGCCCATACCTGTGTGCATGCCCCCTGTAGCTGGGTTGTTCCTCTCAGGCCCCGTGACTGGGGTCCATTTGTCTTAGTCTGTTTCTGTTGCTATAGCTGGATATAGCAGACTGGGTAATTTATAAATAATAGGGCTTGTGCAGCTTACAGTTCTAGAGGACGACAAGGTTGAGGACGACATCTGGTGAGGTCCTTCTTGCTGGTGGGGACTCTGCAGAGCTCTGAGGTGACACAGGGCATCACATCGGTCTTTCTTTTCTTATAAAACCACTAATATATTCATGGATGTTCCACTGGTACGACATCATATGGTGTTACACCGTAACGTATCTGTGAGTCTGTCTCTCTGACTAGATTGTGTCCTCCCTATAGACAGAAACTGCATTTTAGTTCATTTTTGTATCCCTAAAACATAACTGCATTAGTAATTGGAGTGAGTGGATGAATAGATGAATGAGACTTGATAATGGCATTAACTTTGAAAGGCACTAGGAAATAATTTCTGAAAATGTGCCTCATTTTCAGGTGTTGGCCTTTTTTCCATCTTCTCCTCAGGCTCCTAAGAATCTTTACCATGGTCTCCAACCTGGTCTGTCCCACCACTTCCCCGCATAGCCCAGGAATGGCTTAGCCAAGTGCTTTGCCACTGCATTCACCCGGGGAGTGCTACAGATCTACTAATGCCCGCATCCCACTCCAGACCAGCTAAACTCAGTATGCAGCTGAGGTTGAAGACCTCCACCCCTTGGCCATAGAAAGTGCCACATCACATACTCTGGGGCAGTAGGCTCTTCAAAAGCTGTTAGTATTTAAAGCTCTCAGAATCCACAGTGCACATGGAAAATTCCAGAAGAGAGTCAGAATAAACAGAGAAGGAATGAAAAAAAATCTTTTTGTCTAGATAAAGCCTGCCCTGTTATAATGCCCTGGGCAGCTGTATTGGAAGCCTCTGCTGTGAGGTACAGTATGTACTTCTGCCCTGGGACTTTGGTCCTGTAACCCGCTATTGGCCAATCTTCCATAAGCCTTTCAGTTGCCGAACTTGGTCTGTGACCAGCTTGCCTAGGCTGGTGACTTACCGCTCCGTGAAGCCTGGATTGGCCATCATTCTTGTCAAACCCTGGTGACCTTTAGTTTAACTGACATTGGTGTCCTCCCAAGAGGTCAAACTGAGGTCGGCTGGATAACTGCGCCATGGTGAGGACAACACGGCCATCCTGGAGGCTGAGCCTGCCATGTTCTGGGTCTTCAGAACAACTCAATTCTGACTTTTTTCTGCCACTGTGAGACTCTGGCGCAATTTCTACTTGAAAATTTACTCATTAGCCCTGTCATCATCTCCAACTCTCTTTCCTCCAACTTCCTTCTGCCAGGGGAAGAGACTTCATTAAAAGCCTTTAACCTTCCTTTAAACTTTTGGTTATTTTAATCAGAATGCCTCAATTGGGTTCTGCCCAGAGGAGCCACGTCAAAAAAGTGGTTACTTATTATTTTTCAGGATCACAGAAGGTGAAGGAAGGAGTCAGACCTCACCTGCCACAGAGCTTCTCAAGCCTGGCTACGTATTTGAATCACCTGCAGAGTCTTAAAAGAAAGGATGAATCTAGAAGCCTTCTTCATTCTACAGCTGTAACCTCTTACTTTACCAATCGACAGATGAGCTAGAGCAGAGGGTACCTCGCCCCAGGCCACCCTGCAAGCAGCTGTGTCCAGGGCTCTGTTTTTCTGCCCCATGGCTGCTATCTGCTGAACTTGGGCTCCCACCACGGGCTGCAAGGAGCATTGTTCAGATTCAGTTCTGTTTGAGAGATGGAAGATGGGATCCAAATCAGTAGCAAGCATAACTAGGGTGAAGGTAGACGTTTTGAGGTTTTCTGGGCCCCTATTCATCTCGTAGATGCTAAATCATCGTGGTGCTATCATGGAGGTGGAGTTGCGGATGAGGAAGACATAAGGGCCAGGACTTGGTCGAGGCAGGCAGAGGACCAGGGGACCAAGGTTCAGGAGGCAGGTGCTCCTGCTCAAGAGTGCAAGAGGGCTTCCTTACACATTGCTCCCTGGCCCCTCACCCACCTCCCCCTAGGTCTGCCTCTGAGGCAGGACAAGGGAGGGAGAAGAAGGGGGAAAATTCTATCTCAGCCGAAGAGCTAACTCTGGAATTTACTCCAAGTTAAATATAGGTGGAATGGGTACACACCACTCATAGCCTTTTTTGGGCCTTAAGTCCAACTCAAAGACCAGTGATCTTTCAAGCACAGAAAGCTGTAGCTGAGAGTCCCCAAGAGGTACCAAGGCATGCAGAGAAACCTCCAGCTTTTGTCCCGCCTGGCTGGACCTTCTTGCTTCATCAGCCTCCTGGAGCCTCCAGGGGAAGGGGTCCCCCAGAGAGGCACAAAACAGGGATGTGTCAATATTTAATTTGCTACTTTCCTTCCTTGCAGTTGAGAACCTGCTATTGAAATAAGCCTGAACTCTGAGGCCTTACGTTGTTCCCACAGCAAGAGCCAGGAGTGTGGCTTCAGGGCACAGAAAGGCTTTTCTCTTGTGTATAAAATGCTAAACCTCTGGGTCCTCTCTGGGCCCTCAGTCCATAGTTAGAGCCTTATGTCCTTTGTCTCATGTAAACTGCAAATACCTAGTGTAGTTAGCAAGGGCTGAGCCGTATCTGACAGCTGGAAGTCCTGCCACAGCCTAGTCCACCAGACAGAACCAACCTCACACCCCTCCGAGTCCATCTTGGCCCATTTCTTCTGAGATGCATGTCCAGCCCTCTGACCCACGGAGAACATGGCTTACACTGTCTGCATCTGGTAATGAACTATTCCGTGCTATCTGTAACTTTTCTTTGGTTGTTATATTAAAAGTATTGAGTTGGGGATTTAGCTCAGTGGTAGAGCGTTTGCCTAAGAAGTACAAAGCCCTGAGTTCAATCCCCAGCACCCACACCCACACACAAAAAGTATTAATATTCTGGGGAATGTGGGATCCTGGAATAAAGGACATCAGTTGAATGAAGTTCAGATTAATTTAGTTAATAGTACTATACTAGCATTGATTTCTTGATTTGGACAAATGTAGGAACCCTGGGTTGAATAAGATGATAAAATTAGGGAAAGGTGTGGGGAATCTGTGCTATCTCTACTACTTATCTTTTCTGTAAATTTAATGTCACTTAAAAAAATTGTTTTAAACCAGATCTGGTGGAAGGCGGAGGCAGGAAGACTGCTGTGAGTTTGAGGCCAACCTGGGCTACATAATTATTTCTAGGTTAGCCTGAATTGCATAGTGAGACTTTAATCTCAAAAACCAAACCAAAAAAATTGTTTGAAAAATGCACTCATGTTTTGTTCTGTAGTGAAGTTAAAAGACCGAGGCTTTAGAATAAGCATCTTGGCCTAACCATTTACATTTACTGGTTGAGATTACTTGGGCAAATAAATGAACCTGAATTACTTTGTTTAGCTATGAAGGAGGGATAATATCTGTGGGGTCAAAATTTGTACTTTGCCACTAAAATTGCTCCTTCCTTTCTCCACAGTCCTAAAACATGGTCTGGTGACTCCTTGGCCTAGTCAGACCCTGGAAGCCAGAGATGGAGCAAGTGAATGCTGAATACATCACTCTAGACCAGAGGGAACTTCCACCAGTGGGGTGTTGGTGACCTTTGGATTAGAGCTCTGGTTCTCCAATTCATTTTGCTTCATATTAAACCATCTGGAGAAAGTTAAGAAAGTTGAATTGCATTGACCACGCCCTTAACTATTCACTCAGGATCCCCGGAGACAGGACACTGATGTGAAGACTTTTTTAAGCTCCTCAGGTGACTCCAGTGTGTGCCAAGACTGAGAACCAATGGACTAGATGGTCCTTAAAATCCCTTCTGCTCTGGACCAAGAGATGGAGGGAGGAGGGAAAGGAGATGAAGAAGAAGAAGGATAAAAAAAGAATTAAGATGTGTTATGTACTTGTACAAACTCCCTACAATAAATGCAATTATTATGTACTGCAAACATGCACTAATTAAAAAAAAAACCAAAATAAAATAAAATTCCTTCCACTCTGGAGCTTCTGCATAGTACAAACCATGTTTTGGGCTTTAGAATAGGCTTGGCGGCAATTAACAATGGACATGTTTGAGAATTTAAAACCTTGAACAGAATCTCGAAGACACACACCAAAGAAATAATTTAGGAGGAGCTAGAAGTTAAGTTTCTGAATTCTGACCTTTCCAGCCCTCCACTCTCTCTTCAGTGTGTGGAGCCATGTGAATCCTCAAATGGACAGAATCATCATGCTCAGAAGCCTTCTCTTTCCTGGGGTGGGAGAAATATGTAGGCCGAGAGCAACTTAAGGCCACAGAGAGTAAAAACAATTAGAGAGGTCAACAATGAACTTTTACCAAAACAAATATGACTAGAAAAATGCATGTGCTAGTTGTAAATATTTGGAAAGGACAAAGGATAAAGTTTAAACTACTCATGATACCAACTTCAAAGACACAGATTATTAACATCTTGCTATATTTAGACCCCCTTTTTTATTTACAAAAAAGTGGAATGACAGTGAAGGTGAACTTTTGTATCCTGCTTTACCACTTAGCTTAAATTTTGCACTAAGTATTGATGAAACCCTGATTTAAGTAGCTACATAGTATTTTAACATAAGGTTAATCCAGAACTTTATTTAACCACTTTTTTTTACCATGAAACATTTTTTCTTTTTAAATTTACTTAAATAAATGGATAACTTTGAACAAAATTCCTTTATAATCTGCCTTCTGTGATGTGCATGTGTGTGAGCATGTTTGAGAACCCTTCAGATAACAGGGTTTATTTTCACACAAAGCAAAAATCAGCTCACGTGTATTGTTTGGGAAAGTCTTATTTTTTTTCTTTTCTTTTTTTTTTTTTTAACCAAGGTCTGGAAGCTCTAACAAATACCCATGGCTTCCTTCTATTCATTGCACATGTTTTGGTTCAAAGATCTCATAATTCCATCCCCACCCTGGTTATTCACTAGGATTTCGAGAGAAAAAGAAAAAAAAATTTTTTTGTAGGTCAGGAATTGTATTCCTTTCTTGGCACTAAACCACTCTGTATACTTAAGCCTCTGTATAAATAGATGACACAAATATAGATCTTACGGGGGAGGGTTCTTCCCTGCTGCCTTTCTGGGCCCCGATACAACAGTTTTGTTCAGATGTTTATGAATTGAGACTGATTTGTGCTTTAAATAGAACCAAGTAGAGATATATGCACCCAATACATGTTGATTTTCACACATGCCTGTTTTGAGAATTTGAGGAAGAAGATGAGGAAAAGTGAAACAGAAAAGGAGAACAAATAGGGGACGCGGTCACAGTTTCCTAAAAAAACAAAGCAAAACAAAACAAGACTGGGGCTCTATCTAATGTGCATCTAATTCACTGCAAATCCTGTTCAAAGATAGATTCAGAGCCAGTAGGTCTGGGGGAGGGGCCTGAGAGTTAGCATTTCTACAAGCTCCGCGGTAGTGACGCTGCTGTTCCTCGGAGCTCACTGGAGGATCAAGGCCCTACTAGCATGGACTCATCTTTCCAGCAGTAGTGCGAAGGCACACGCTCTTCCGGTGCGCTCCCTCCCTCACGTTCTGATTTCCTCACACCTGTTACCTTTCGGATCACAGAGTGCTTTTTGTGCCCATCTCAAAAATGAAGACGTTTTTACAGAGCTTCTCTCCACAATGCACAGGGGTCATCCTCTCTCCCAAATTCCTGCTGGTAGCTTCTCCTTTTACCATGATTTATGATTTCTTGATCTCATCTCCAGCCTCTTTCTGTCCTTTTTACTCTATCCAAACTAGATTTATTTTTTTTAGGGATTGTAATGTGTAGTTCTCAGGCCAAAAACAGCCTTCTAAAATCCTTTTCTTTTTGGTCCCACTTAAGAACAGAATTACAAATGGGATCTCCCTATGGTGGGGGAGTTCCGAGCAGACTCAGCTTACCTCTTTGATTCAGTCCCAGACAACAATACACGGTTCTAGACAGTCTGGAGGAGCACTGATGTTTTTCCTAGAATGCAGTTTCTGTGGTAAACAGAAATTTTCAGGCTGGCAATCAATGAAAGCCTTTAAAATTCTTTCAGGGACTAACGCCCAAGACTGCTCAACCTCTTAGAGATTTTACAAGACTTATTGTCCAAATGTTTGGTTCTCTGGTTAGAAAATAAACATTTGGGTGTGACTCACTGACCACACATCCTAATGTCTAACATCATTCCTCTAAATCCACTAGGGACTAGTGATTAAACCAACAGGGCTGGCACAAAGCTTTCTAGCTGTAGGTATCCATTTTATTCATGAAATCTCAAAACTGGTGTGGTGGTAACCTCCTGAGGCTATGCCCTAGTGTGCCAAGTCAGAAATGACACAAGGAGATTGCCGAGCATGTTAAATCTTCAGCACAGAAAAAGATTTATAAACATTATTCAAACGCTGGTTTATGGGGCTGGGGATTTAGCTCAGTGATTAGAGTGCCTGCCTTGCAAGTGCAAGGCCCTGAGTTCAATTCCCAGCACCAAAACAAAAAACAAAACAAAACAAAAACACACACACACACACACAAAAGCTGGTTTATGCACTATTCAGTCAAATGACTTGTTCTATTAATTGGTGTTTGCACAATTTTATGGTGTGATCATGATGATCTTGAAGCACCTGCTCAAGCGCCTTCTGGAATATCACAAAACTAAGTTTTGCTTTGTACTTTTTGGCTTTAAATACATTTGAGTTTGTTCTTGGGAAATTGGTCTTCTATGTCTAAGGATATCTTACATTTGCAGTTTATGCAGTATTTTTATTTTTGTGTACGTATTTGAGACAGGGTCTTGCTCTGTAGTCTAAGGGCTTTAAATTCACTATATCGTTCATGCTGGCCTTGAATTTGCCATCTTTCTGCCTCAGCCCCCAAGTGCTAGGAATATAGGCAGGTGCCACTAGGCCTGGCTTTTATCCAACATTTTTAAAATGAAAACTTTTTTAAAAAGGAAGGAATGGAGATGAAATGACTTGCCCAGACTCTACAGGAGGTGGTTAGTATATGAGCCAGGATAAGAATCAGCTTTCTTGTTTTCTTGCATGATGGTTTGTTATTTGATGAACCACAATGCCTACTTCTCTTACAACTGCTAATGAATAAGATCTATGGAACTTTATCCTAGGTCTAAAGTGGGACTACAAACTAAGGGCACATATTTGATTCCTCTGACACATTTTGCACATCCAAAATTCAGATTGAGGTTGCCCTTTAACTTTTCTGGGGTTAATATTCATTATTCATTTTTCTCCTTACATGTTATATGAATCAACGAAGAACACAAAAAATGGCATGTTACTTTATAGTCACAGCCAATGTAATCCAAGTTGATTTGACAAACTTTGGTTAAGTATCTTTTTACAGGATGCCCAGTGTTGGGCAGTAGAAATAAAGAGACTAATAAGTAATGCTCACGATCATCTCTCCTTAGAGACGTTCATATACTTGTTAAGTAGGTGCTAAGCCTGCTGGAGTGGCCCCAGGAGAGGGCCAACTGGAGGAGGCAGGTTGGTGGGGTGGCAGCAGCTGACTCTAAGGATGAAGAGGTAATTTTCAGGTATACAGAGGGCAGGGATGACTCCAGAGCCAGGAAAACTGAAGAGTGGCTAAGCAGCCTGGCAGCCTAGGTGCCTGAAGGTGAGAGTCTGCAGGTCATGTCAAGAGATGGCTGAACAAAGAACTGTTTGTCACAATAATCAACAATGGTAATTGGGGTTTACCACTAACAAACAGGAAGCCAAAGAAGAATGTTAAGTAGGAGCTCAACTGTGGTCATAGCATGTGGTAATTCCAGCTTTTGATCCCCATGAGGATCTCTCACTGATTGCCTTGCCCTCAGACAAGGTACCCTTTATACTCTTCAGGTTAATAACCAACCAGTTCCAGCACATCTCCCAGAGCCACCCCAGTTGGGGCTCCACATGATCCTACTTTATAGATGGTGGGATTTGGCATCCCAAAGCATATTATGCACTTGATGGCATGCTTTGTTTCAAATTTAACCTAAACGGTCAATTGCATTACTCAGTAGTCAAGATTAAAGAAGTGGAGACTTCCTCTAAATCAAAACAATCTCTTTTCCAGAATCTTAGATATTCTAAGTTTTGAGCTGTGCTCTTTTGAGTACTACAAGGAGGGTGGATAGAGATCAGTACAGGGAGTTATGATTGCAAGAGAAAATCTTTACCTGCTTTTTGATTAGCAGGTGAAGTAGCATTAAAATCCCAAATGTCCCCAGATTCCCCCACACCTGGGGTCCTGGTCTTCTTGCACAGCCTGTTGGAGGAAGAGAAACACGCGCACCCACTTCACACCTAAACAGATCACTTCCTGGCCATGCAAGGCCACAGGGGCCTTAGATAGAGCTGCTCTGGGACATTTCCCATCTCTGCCACCACTTCTGTCTCCCTGCTTGGCTTCCCAAGTGTCCAACCCAAACCTCTGAAGCTGCTTCTCACCATCTGCCACTCGGTTTACAATTGGCCTACTTTGGCACAGGTGTCCCAGAGGAGGCCTGAGGGTAGCTCTTCTCCCCAGGCGCAACACTTTTAGGCCAAAGGACCCTCTGCGCTTACTCAGCCACTCACAGTTCACGCCTTCATGGCCCAGCAGAGAAACAATCATAGCATGACTTATTTGCAAACTATTAGATGAGTAACAAAATCTTCTCAATCTGTTTGGTCCAGTACCTTCATATCTGCTCTTTGCTTATTTACAGACAACCTAGTATATTAGAGTTTTCCAGATAAACAAAACCAATAAGATTGTGTGTGTGCATGTGTGCATGCATGTGCGTGTGTGTGCATGTGTGTAAAGAGATTAAAGGAATAAGCTCACGTGATTATGGAGGCTGACAAGTGCTAACATTTGCAGGGTGATTCAACAAACTGATGACCTGGGAGACAAGAGAGCTGATGGTGTATTTTCAGTCTAAAGGCCAGTAGGTTTGAAATACAAGAACTTATGATCCATGCCTCCGTTTGAAACAATCAGGCAGGAGTTCTCTTACTAAGGGAAGGGCAGCCTGCGTTTCTCTTCAGTCTAACAACTGATTGAATGGGGCCCAGCCACACTAGGGAGGGGCATCTGCTTTACTCAGTCTATCAGTTTAAATGTTAATCCTCTCTAAAAAGCTCTCATAGCTGTATTCAAAATAATGTTTGACCAAATACTTTATTATTAAGGACTAGACCAATGAAGTTGACACATAAAATTAACCATCACACCAAGCACATCAACAATGATCGAACACAATCAAACATCAATGGTTTGTGCAGTACATACAAGGTATATTTATTTTAAATAGATTCAGGGTTCTGTAAACTTTATTATTTCTATCAGCTCAGTTTTTCAAGTGGACAGATAGTTTTCTTTTCAGGAGCAATACATTAATTTATAATTTTAAAAATTATTATTACTTTTATTTTAGTTTATTGGTACATGTGAGTAGTACATAATGTTTACATTCCTTGTTGGAAGTTGATACATGTACCTAACACATCTTTTTTTTTTTTTTTGGTGCCAGGGATCAACACAGGGCCTTGTGCTTGCAAGGCAAGCACTCTAACCACTGAGCTAAATCCCCAGCCCTCTAACACATCTTAATTCCTTTTTTCATCCTCTTTCCCTTCTCCCTGTCCCCTCCACCCATCTCTTGACCCACCCCCTTACTTTTTAATATGCTTCATATTTCTTTTGAGCTTTTTATCTTATGCCTTTCATGCCTTTGCTAATGTTTTTAGAGAATGATACTAAAAACTATCATTATCAGTACTAGGGGCTCCTAATGGGAGGAGGGAGCTAATTGCAAATGATATTGAATTAGGGGTGGAAGGGAGATAGCTGGAGGGGAATCTTACAGATCCCTTCAAACTAAATCTGATGCCAACCTAGAAAGAGAAGTAAAGGATGGACAGACGAGGAAATGGAGGTGATGGCTGCAGGAGGGGGAACTATGGTGCAAACCCCTAAGTTAGAGTAGAGGTAAACTTGATCCAGGCTAGTCTGGTCTATGGGAAATGGTCTGTGTGCTAAGTAGCCAGGACACAGGGTGGGATTTCTAAGGAGAGTCTGGGTGCTCTGTTTGTATTCAACATGTTTATCCAAGGGTCTGTTACCCTGGGGAGAAGACTGGAATGGATAGGACATTAGTCAGTGCTACCAGGATTCATGGATGGGTCTTGGTTCCAACAGGGAGCTGGAAGGGGAATCAGGACCAGAAATCATGGCAGGACAGCAAGAGGGATGGGCTGTGTGCAGAGGTTTGTGGTGAGGAGACCACAGCCCCCTGCTCCTGTAGACACAGATTCATTCTCATGGGAACGCTTCACGCTGGGAGTGGGTCTCTTCCACTCCCCCTCACCAGTAGCGAAGGCTCCATGTGTCCCAGGAGGCTGGCCCTTCACTGGTCAAGGACCAGGCAGAATGAGCCCTCAGAACTTGGCTTTCCTTTCTTCCTGTTCTGAAGAGCTTTTCTGTCTACAATTCATCTAGCCACAGATATCGCTGTCTTACATTTGCATTTTTACTTTGCAGTTTACATAAGAGCTATTTCATATGGCCTACCTCAAACTAAATCTTTTTTTAAATTTTATTTTAGTGGTACATTTTAGATATATGGTGATGACATTCATCATAGGGGATTTGTACCTGCACACGATATATCTTGCTGCTGCTTTTTTTCCTGTTTCCCTCCCCCCCTACCCCTCCTTTATTTACAAAAGCTTTGTTTCCATCTTCCCCCTTCTATTCCTTATTTCTCTTGTCCTCCGTTCCTTTCCTCCTCCCCACTCTTGTTTCCCTTCCCATTTGAACAGTTTTTTCCCTTTCCCGATACAATACATTTTAGTCTTTATTTACACTTTCAGTTTCTCACACCAGAGAAACAATGCAATGTTTAAACATGTGTGTCTGGTTTATTTCACTTAAGAGTATGGTCTCAAGATGCATCCAATTTACCTAGAAATATCTCAAGCTTATCATTCTTCATGGCAGAGTAATACTCCATTACATAAAAAAATCACATCTTTATCCATTCATCGGTTGATGGGCATTTGGGCTATTTCCAAGATTTAGCTATTACAAACTGTGCCGCTATAAACATGCGTCTGCATATATTGCTGTGTTATGATGCTTTTAATTCTTTTGGGAAGATCCAAGAAGGGAAAGAGCTGAGTCAAATGGAACCTCTGCTCCTAGTTTTTTGAGGAATCTCCACATTGATTTCTGTAGTGGTTGCACTAGTCTACACTCCCACCAACAGTGGAGAAGGGTTCTTTTTCCCCCACAGCCCCTCCAGCAATTATTATTGACTAATTTATTGATGTCTTAGTTACCTTTCTAGAGCCAATGGTTTGTAAGAGAGCAGATTTAACACAGGACATTTACCAGTTATAACATTCACCCATAAGCCAAATGCAGGAAGAGTGCTGAATGTCTGTCTATGCACTGGAGACCCAAAAGACCCAATCAAGGGCTGGGAGCCCACGTCACTGTCCCATGTACGTCTGTGTCTGCAGATGATGGCTGAAGAAATCTTTACTGGAACCAGGATACGATGCTCACAGCAGAGATGATGATCAGAGCTCCTCCGAAGCAACAGCAGCCATCCTCAATGACAGGAAGGCCCCGAGCTCCTTCCTCGATGAGAATAGCCAAGTTCCTTTCAGGAGAACGAGCTGCAGCAGAGCTTCTCCTGGGAAACAGCCTGCCCACTAGCTTCTGCTTCCGTTCTCCTTTATGTTCCATCAGCAACAATCCTCAGGTGGATCCTCTATCCCCAGAACCAAACCGAGTCAGTCCAGCTGGGCGTTCTGGCTCAAGCTGACCACAATAGTAAATCCACCGCAATTGATAATAGCCATTCTTTCTGGAGTGAGATGGAATCTCAGTGTTGTTTTAAATTGCATCTCTCAAATGACCAGTGATGTTGAACATTCATTCACATGTTTATTTGCTGTTTCTATTTCTTCATCTAAGAAGTGTCTACTCATTTCAGCTGCCCACTTTTGGATTGGGTCTTTAAATTTTGGGGGTCTGATTTTCTTGAGTCCTTTATATATTGGAGATGTTAGTCCTTTGTTGGAGGAATAGCTGGCAAAAATTTTTTCTCACTCTGTGGGTTCTCTCTTCGGTTTGTTGGTGTTTTCTTTTGCTGTGCAAAAGCTTTTTAATAAGCTTATATCCCAGTTGTTGATTCTTGGTGATATTTCCTGGGCAATTGGGGTTTTGTTCATAAAGTCTTTGCCTATACCTGTGTCTTCAAGAGTTCTACCTATTCTATCTACCAGCAGATGTACTGTTTCTCTTTTAATATTTAGATCTTTGATCCACTTTGATTTTAGCTTAGTGCATGGGTAAAGATGTGGGTCTGGTTTTAATCTTCAGCATGTGGATAGCTAGTTTTTCCAGGACCATTTATTAAAGAAGCTATCTTTCTTCCAGTGAGGGTTGTTGGCCCCTTTGTCAAAGATAAGTTGAGTGAGAGTGTTTGGACATATTTCTTCATCTTCTAATCTGTTCCATTTGTCCCGAGGCCTGTGGTTTTGCTGGTACCATGCTGTTTTTATTACAGCAGCTTTGTACTATAATTTCAGGTCAGGGATTGTGATGGCCCCTGCTTTGCTTTTGTTGCCCAGAATTGCTTTTGCTCTTCTAGGTTTCTTCTAGTTCCAAATGAATTTTAGGATTGTTTTCTCTAATTCTGTGAGATATGCTATTGGTATTTTAATTGGGTTTGCATTAAATCTGTGTAACAGTTTTGGGAGTATGGCCATTTTCACTGTATTTGTTCTTCTTAACCAAGAGCATGGGATATCTTTCCATTTTCTGATATCTTCTTCAATCTCCTTTTTCGAAGTAGTGTAGTTTTCAATGTATAGGTCTTTTACT
>PVJO010028536.1:0-18022 GCA_004026905.1 Hystrix cristata
TTGCCCAATTGCCCAAGTTTTCCACCCTGACACTTTTGGTCATTAAAAAAATAACCTCCAGAAAGCTTCATGCCAAGTGTCTGACCCGATTCTACTTTGCACACTTCAAGATTCAAATTAAAATCCAACTGTCTTCATAACAGCTTCTTCTGCTGCGCAGAAAAAGTGATTTCTCCTTCTATTAGATCAGTAAAAATGAAAAAGATGACCTCATCTAAAGTAGGTGCCTCCAACCCCTGTGCTTAGATAATATTGCATACACCATTTGTCTCCACTGCCCACCCACCCCGGCTGCAGTCACCCTGCTGAGTCGTGGGCTTAAATGCTTACTGTACGAGGTATAATCAACAAATATGGGGAATCTTTAAATTTTTAAAACATTATTACAGTAAAAGACACATCACCATTAATCTCCCCAAAATTCTCCCCTTTGTTTCAAAAACATTTATCCCGTCGTTCTTGCCACTCTCTGAAGCAACTCTGGAGTCCTCTTTCGTGAGTGTCCTTAGCTGTGCCTTCAAGGCTGCCTCAATGTCCTGAATAGATTCAAAACACCTACTTTCCGCGGTCATTTTGACTTCGGTCACATGGTACCAGTTCCAGTGACTAAGGTGGATGAGGACAGACTGTAACCGTTTTACAAGCCTGTCTTTCTGTTAGAGGGTACCGGGCAGCAGTCGTCTCCATATTTTCGATCACAGCTCATAAAGGACACTCACAAAAGAGGACTTCCAGAACTGCTTCAGAAAGTGGCAAGAATATGGCACAATGTTTTTGAAAACAGTGGAGAATATTTTAGCAAGGATGAACGGTAATGCACCTTTAACTGTAACTGATTTTTTACTGAAATGCACACCATATTTTCTATTGATGCACACACCGTATGTTTTAATCAGCCCTCTTCTCTCCCAGTAGAGTGATGCCTCACAAGGGCAGGAGCTTCTCCTGCTCTGCTCACTGCTGCACACCTGGATACTGGGTCTGGCACACAGCAGATGCTCAATAAATGCTTTCTGAAGGGTAAGCACTCAGTATAAGTGAAGGCGTTGTGGTCAGAATCCTCCAGAACTCTTTGGAAAGGACAACTTGGCAATGTGAATCAAACCTCACTGCATTGCACCATAACACAAAGGAAAAGGGTAGCTTGAGAAACAATGGCCACATCTCAGCTGTGCAAACGAAGAGACATGCTGAGTCCTCTTTAAACCCACCTGGGAGAGAGAAAATTCTATCTCTTTACAATTGAGTATATAAAAAGTATAGAGATTACAAAAACAAGTTTCTGGTGTTTAGTCAGAGAACAGTTCTAATAACTTAAGAGTTTGTTAGGAGAGTGGAAATAAATTCTATGTATCATACCTGAGATGTTATGTAGCCATCAAAAATTACGGTGCTCTTCTATATGTACAGACACAGAAAAAATCTTGACATGGACTCAAAATTTTAAAAAGGGATTCAAAAGAGCATGTGCAATGGTCAGTTTTATGGTTCAGCCTGACTGCGGTGTTGCGAGGTACCCAGATATTTGGTCAAGCCTTCTTGTGGGTGTTTCCTTAAGGGTGTATTCTGGGTGTGATTATCATCTCCATTTGTAGGTTTAGAAAAGCAGTTTGCCTTCCACACGCAGACAGAACCCATCCACCCCCTTGAGGGCCTGAAAAGAACCAGAAGGTGATTCCTCCTACGTGGAAGAGAGGATTCTTCCTGCCTGATTCGCTTCCAACTGGGACATTAGCCTTCCTCCTGCCTTTCTGTGTGAACCAACACACTGGCTCTTCCTACATCTCGAGCCTCCCAGCCTTCAAACTGGAACTACATCATCAGACCTCTGAGGTCTTCAGCTGCTAAAGTACCCTGAAATTTGGAAATTTCCAATCTCCATCATCACATAAGCCAATTCCTTATAATAAATCTCTTTCTATAGGTACATAGACATCCTATTGGTTCTGTTTCTCTGAAGAACCCTAAGACAGTATGCGTAGTGGGATATTATTTTGTTAGTATATTATGATTCTGTAGGTCTGGTTTGGGATGGATTGTCTATAGTAAGGTCCTTGATTTGTTCCTGTCTCCCTGTGTCTGTGTCCTCTCATATTGTTTCCAGGCTTGGCTATGGAACCTCATTTTCACCCATGAGACAGGAGCCAGTGGGATGTAAGCAAAGATTTGAAGAGCATTTCTAGATTGGGGTCACCTTTCTGCTGCTCCTGCAACCCTAAATCACCGGCAAACTAGCCCAGGTAGCCTACAGGAACAAAAGAAGACACTAAAGAAAAGCTCTGATGTCCAGCTTCTGCTAGTTAAGGCCAATCTGTCCACCAAAAGTCCACACAGGCGTCATCCTGGCTGAGGTCATCTGACCTGACCAGTACCAAAACTAAGCCTGGCCCAAATGGCCAGCCAGGAGACTCATAAATGAGGTAAATGGTTAGGATTTCAATCTGTTACATTTTGAGGTGGTTGGTTATGAAGCAAAGAGTAACCAATACATTATGATAGAACCAAAAAAGCACGGGGTGCTGGCGATGCTCTGGGTGATTGTCCCCTCCAGCACTCATTTACAGACTTAACCCCCAAGCCATGTGCTGAAGGTGTTTGGAGATGGGGCCCTTGGGAGGAGGCTTAGATACACTGGTGAGTTTGGGGCTCATGATTTCAGTGACAGCTTTACAGGAGAACGAAAGATCTGAGCTGACATATGCTTGCTCTCGCTCTTCATATGACAACCTCTGCTATGTTATGATGCAGCAGGAAGCCCTCAACAATGCCAGCACCATGCTCTTGGACTTCCCCTCCTTCAGAACTACGAGTCCAGCAAACCTTTGTTCTTCATAAATGAGCCAGACTGTGGCACTCAGTTACAGCAATGGAAAATGGACTATGACAAACCTATACTCTAAATTGTTAACAGTGGTTATCTCTATTTAGAGAGGATAAGCTGTTTTTTAGTGTATTCTTCTTAGCATTTTCACATACTGTTTATAATGAATACATGTTATATCTTTGAGCATAAGAATAATACAAAGTCATTTTCTTTTTGAAAATCTAGTTTTTAAAAGTGTTCTCTCCTGGGTGGGAGGGAAGGGAAGGGAGGGGATGTAAAAAGAATTCAGATGTGTTGTGTACATGTACTAATTTCCCATGATGAATGTAAACATGTATACCACAACCATGTACAAATAGAAAACACTGTGCAAAAATAAATAAATAAAACTAATCCTTCCCTTCTCAGATTTGCTGCAGTAATTACTGTTTGGGCAACTAATTCACAAATCAGCCTTAAAGTGTTTCACCACTGAGAACTGACGTTTTAGGCCCTCATTATTTGATGGGAGTGGAAAATGCGGAGGTAATTTTTTTTATTATTTGTTTGTGTCATCCATGGCTACTAAGCTTATAATCAGCAAATAGGACAGCATCAGAAATGATATTCCTCATATTAGATTGAAATTACTGTTTGACATGAATATGGAAGACAGAGGAAGGAACAGAATACCTGAAAGGGGAAGAAAAATCTGGGTTATACCAGCGTCCAAAGTAAGCAGGTTAGGTGCAAACCCGACTCTAAAGGCACCAACCACCTGCCTCTGGCCCATGTCACCAGGGGAATCCCCATGGTTACCCCATGATTCTTGCTTCTATGTCTAATTTTAGACTTAAATCAGATCATTTTAAACCACATAATTTATATAAATATAAGAACATATAGTTAAACAAAGCATGGAAATTCAGAACACGAATTAAAATCTCTGTTAGAAAGGTAATATAGGTCTTGTTTTCAAAGACAAGTAAAGCACATACATGGAAAAATTGCTTAAGCAAAAAGAGCAGATGTTCAAGAAGTCACCTTCAATTGACTTCATTAAACTCAGCATTTTACATAAGAAGGCCAAGAAACCAAAATGTACCCCCTTCAACCGGTGAAATCCTAATAATATGTTTTATTAACTCAATGTACACAAAATATTGTTGTTTCAAACATGTAAGAAATTCTATAAAAGTTATGGATGTATTTGATAATTCTTTTTTCTTCTTCAGTCTTTGGGATCCAATGTGTATGCCATACAGTCTCCGCCAGCCATGTTAACGGGTGTTCTGCTCCACAGCTCTGCCGGCCAGTGGTGGCCATATTAGTCAGAGCAGCTCTAGAGGAACTGGGTGGAGACATCCTACAAAGAAGTGTCAGGGGTTCTGGCTGCAGTGCCCTATGTGAGCTGAGACTCTTCTTTCTCTACATCATTATAAGTCATAAAGGTTTGCAGCTAAGAACCATGTTGCCACTCAAAAGTATTTCTTCATGGCACTTGGCTCTTGCCAACTAACAAAGAAGGGCTTTTCCCACATCCCGTTCTCCTTGTCGTAGACCATAGCTTCCTTATTCCTGTGACAAATGACCCATGCCTCTGGTCCTCTGTGCCATCATCCACCTCCCTCTCCCATTCTGAACAGGGGCACCAGTAGGGGGTACATCTTACATCTCATTTTCACTGTTGAACAGCCGTGCCCATCCCTCAGGGCCCATCCCTGCAGACAACAGGCCACAAGCAGCCAGCCCAGCAAGGAATCCCCGGTCAGGTGATTCATCCACGCCCTTTGGGTTTCTCTTCTGTCTTGCAATTGTTGTTGGTGGAGGTATCATTGTTGTAATAAACACAACTATATAAACTATGGTCAAAAGTATGCCCTCCAAGGTCTGGTTTTCTTTACCTAATTCCAAGGGGCCTAAAGATTTTCTTAGTGTAAATTTTGATCCAGAGAAGCCTCGCAGTGCTCCATCAGGAGAAATTGAAAGCCAGTAAGAGCAGCTGGAGATATTGAAAAAAATTAACATCCACAGTGTTAGGGATGTCTTTGAGGATCTTGGGAATTGCAGATATGTGACATGCAGCCCCCTATAGATCCTTTTACAGATGGCAGGCTTACCATGTGCTGCCCCAAAGCCTTGTGAGCTCTAGGTGGCATTTGGGGTGGTGACTGGATTGGGGTGGGGGGGCATGATACAGTGGATTAGTCCACCGATGAGTTTGTAGCTAAATGTCATGTTAGGGGATGAAGCCTGGTTGGAGGAGGTGGGCCCTGGGGACATGGCCTGGAAGGGTGTCTCTCCCTCCCTCCACCCTTGATCTCTCTCTCTGCTTCCTAACTGCCATGCCATGACCTATTTCTCCTCTACCACGCCCCTCTTCCATCTCGCCTGCCCTGGAGCCAGCCAACTATGGACTGAAACGTCTACAAACTGTGAGCCAAAATAGACCTCTGCTCCTTTAAGTCATGCATGTCGGATAGTGTGTCTCAGGAACTAGAAAGTAACTAAGACACCAGAATTATGTTATAACAAGAAGTAATAAATAGGGCTCTTGCTGTCCCCTGCTCACACGATACCAAGAGAGCACAGTGTCTGGTTCTCACTGGGAGGATTCTCCCGCTGTTCCTGGCACCAGGCTATGCCAACAAGTAAAAGTTGCGAAGTGTTACCTTTCAAAAGACAATAAGATGCACACGGTGAGTCTCACAGCACGACTTCATCCAGTGCCAAGTTGAGCATTTCTAAACATTCTTGCCATGGGGATGAGAGCGGGGAGAGTGTTGAGATAATCTGTGAAGCCAAATGCTTTGTAGTGGGTATACTGACTGCAGTTTCCATCTGCTGGTTTCGCTGAGCCTCTGTACATGAAGAAGGGCCACGCATGCTCACTGGAGTGACCTCTGCTTGCCGTCTCCGTGGGTGCCAGGCAGTGGGGGCCTGAGGGTGCAGATGCTAAGACATTATTTAAGGTTCTCCTCAACTGTCCACACCGCACATTGATTTTCTGTCACAGCTCTGTGTCTGGGGGCTGGCTGTCTCGACTGAGCTACAGAGAGCATTTTCAGTGCATCAAACGGAAGCAGACGGCAGGACTCAGAGGGAACGAGGGGAACTACGCTTTTAGGGCTGGACGTGGCTCAGCAGGGTAACAGTCACATAAAATATTAAGCCAAACTGGAATCTATTTTAATGTTCTGAAATCTGTTGACATATGAGGCTCAACGGGACACAAAAACGAAACAGGATTAATACTGCTTCTAATGGAAAAAATTTCCCCTGGCAGAATGGAAGCAAGCCCTAGGACCTGATAAACTGAATCCTGCGCTTATCTTTCCAGGGAGGGCTGGAGGCTGTAAATCGCAGGAGTCTAGGCTGAGTGGTCTAGTCAGCCAAGATGCGACAGTAATGGGTCGAGGTCATGACTTAATTCAGGACGGACTGATTCGCTTTTCTCCATAGTTGAAGGTTGTGCCGCAAACACTGGTGAGAAAATGCACGCTGTTCTCAGAAGCAAGTGGCTGGCTTCACGGAATCTGTTTCAGGAAAGGACAAAACAGCCACCTAGACAGAGCTGCCCCCGTCCAGGACCAGACCCAACTGCCCGTGGAAATTTCTGGTGTGAAGTGGGATTGGACTCAGGCACATTCTCTTAGTCAGCTCAGGGTGCCATAACAAAATACCACGCTCTGACTGGGTGGTATCTGGGAGAAATCAGAAATTTGATTTCTCATAGTTCCACAGGCTGAAGGTCCCAGATCAGAGCACCAGCAGGCTGGTTCCAGGAGCCCATCTACCTGGCCTGCTTGTGGCCTTTCCTCCATGTGTGAGCACTGAGAGGCCAAGACAGCTTCCACGCCTTGCAAAGCCACCAGGCCTAACAGATTGGGTCCCGTCCTGATGGCCTCCTCTCACCTGAATGACCGCCGAGGTCATTATGAGTTTAGGGACACACGGTTCAGTCATCACATTCACCTTCCATTTGCAGTGCCTCCTACCTCCCCTAAGAACTCGAAGATGTCTTTTCTACTCCAAGTGAGGCGGTTAGGCAGCCCTAACCCCAACCTTTGCCCAGATGCCGCCAGGGTTGGATGCGAATAATGAAACGCACACCTGAGGGACAATTAACTCGAGAACTCTGCAGACTTGGGCTGCCCCTATGGCGATGTGCACAGGACCAGGTACTTGGTGGACCCACAATGACTACTGAAGGCACTCAAGTATGAGCGAGGGAGTGAGTGAATGATAAGCGTTTTCCAATAATGGCAACGGATGATTTTCTGAATGAAAATCAAAGCCAAAATGGCCCCATTGATGTTTACGTGAAGCTAAATTTCACCTAATATGACTTCTCTTTTAAAATGAAGATTTCGTCTACAGCCATATCACCCTGAACGCACCCAATGTCGTCTAAAATGAAGATTTCAATGAAGATATAAAAGTATGGCATTTCGAACACAGATAATTATATTTCTTATCAAGTGCATGGATTCTTATAAAACAGTCTAGTATACACCCAATTTAATTAAAATGTATAAGTGATCATGGACCAAACCAAGTGTATCTTAATTAAATCAGAACATGGCTCACAGGCGTTAAGCTTGACCCCAATTTTAATAAAGAAGGTACAATCACAGTCATTAGGGACACAGCTGAGTAATTTTGGTCAGGGGGAAGCAAGATGAATGGGAGGGCTGGAAGGTTCCTTCTTCCTAAGGCTGGGAAGTAAAATGACCCCCAGGACAGCATGTGCAGAGATCTGGAGTGGCCCAGCCAGCAAGCCGCTGAAATGGAAATAGTACCCTCATGTATGAACACCCAAGTCGCTCATCAAGTACTGAACTCACACTGGACTAAAAACAGCCAAGCAGGGCACACACACACACACACACACACACACACACACACACAGATCCTGGGAGTCCTGATCATTTTTGCAACCATCAGTCTAATCAGAGACAGGGACAGAGTGGTCTTAGCAAAGCCAAGGATGGAGATTGGGGGTTACAGGCCATACTAATACAGGGCATCCTGTTGGATTAGGATTTCAGAGAAACAAAATATAATTTCTTGCTATAAGTACTGTATGTTCCTTGCAATATGCAACCCATGGGTATGTCCCCCTAAATTTGTCATCTATCCCTGAGCACAAGCCTGTCACAGAAGTCTTGTCAAGGGCTTCCTGTGACTCCAATATAAACCACAGCACTTGCTGAAGAATTACCATCAAAGACTGAAGTCACAGATGGTAAAGCTCACCTGAATTACACTGACGGCCCTCAGAATCAGGAAAGGGAGAAAGAGCCTCCTTTTCAACATTCGAGTCGCTGACGTCCACTTGTCTGGGAGCCCTTCTTTTTAATGTATCTTCCCTAGAACAGAAAAGGAAGATGTCAGCCACAGAGAACTATGCTGGTCAGGAAATCAGTGAGGTACTGGGGTAGAAACATTTATCCCAGGTCTAGTCTGCAAGCTGATCATATATGAATCACAACCTGCCGGCACCTCTGCCCTCCCACAGCCGCAGTTGGGAGGTGAAGAGACTGCATTCCTGGACTGTGAAATAACTTTTCCAAGGTTTGACCAGGTTTTGTGGCAGAGCTAAAAGTGTAAGTAGTGTAAATTATCTGCTAGGTTAAATTATCTTCCCACAGGCTTTTCAGTACCAAATAAAGTTTATAAGTGCTACTGAAGATCAGAAGAAGAAGAAGAAGAAAGCTAATCTCTTCCAATTTAGATATTCAGAAAAGATCTATGTAGATTAAGATGTTACTCATTCATTCCACAATGCTTAGTCCTTGTCTATCTTGTGCCCAGGACCGTTGTAGATGCTGGGCCCATGGATGTACTGCCTCCTGCAAGGAAACTGATCAGATGGTCACCACACCTTTCCCGCACCTTGCTGACACAAGCAGACTACATTTCCTGGCTTGCCTTGCAAGTACGTGGTATGTGGCTGAGTGGGCAGGAGTGATGTCAGCTGCTCCCAGGCCAGGTCTATTAGAACCTTAGAAACATTCTGTATTCATCATGTGCTCCAGAAGAACTTATGGGGGAGATTGTGTAGCGACTACAAGAGAAAGGGGAAAAAGGAGAAACATGGAGAGAGCAGTGATGGTTCATGAGATTATGCAGGCTGAGAAGTATCTACTATCTTCAAGCTGGAGACCTGAACAACACAAGTGATGATGTGGATTCCAGTCTGGGTCTGAGGACTGAGAACCAGGCGCACAGAGGTCAGGAGAGGACCGACATGCCAGATCAGAGAGCCAGTCAGACAGAGAACTTACTCTTTCTCTGAGTTCCTCAGGAAGCTTCAGGCCTTCAGCAGGCTGGAAGATGCCCATCCAGGTCAGGGAAGCCCAACTGCTTCATTCAGTCTGTGGATTCAAGGGCTAACACCCCTCTGCTGGGATTGTTAGGTAAAATGACCCCCAAAAGTCTCATTGTACTGAAGCCTTGGCTGCCAGCTGATGGACTTTGGAAGTGATTGGATCGCGAGGGCCATCTCTTCATGAGTGGATTGATCCACCAAAGAGAACAAGATTAGATGGCATCATCGGGAAGCAATGAAAACTCAGGAGGTGCAGCCGCACCGGAGGGAGCTGATCAGGTGGCCATAATCCTAGGGACCAGATCTTGTCCCTGGACACTCTTTCTCTGGCTCTTCCTCTCTCTTTCTGCTTCAGGACAACATGGGGTATGTGGCTTTCCTCCCCATGCCCTTCCACCATGATGTTCCTGCCTCAGAACCAGCTGGTCACAGTCTGAAACTTCTGAAACTATGAGACCAAATAAACATTTTCTCATTTAAGTTGTTTTTCCTAGGTGTTTCATCCCAGTAATGAGACACTGACTAGCACACCCCCATAAACACAGAAGAAGCAATGTTTAAGGAGGACGCCCAAGGTCCTAGCTTCAACAATTGGTGAGAGAGGCCCTCGCTTATGAGAGTGAAAAAGGGTAGAAAACAGGAACAGGACATGTCAATTCCAAGATGTCTATGCCAGCAAACCAGGCATATCCAGTGGGAGGCTGGATATGGGAGCCTCAGGCTCACACGAAACCTAAGGACTGGAGGTGGACATGTGGGAAATGAGTGCATAAACCAGACCTCCCAAGGACAGAAAGGGAAGGAGGCCTCAAAGTGAGTCTTCAGGCTCTCCCATATTTAGCAGCTGAGGAAAGAAGGGGAGCCAACAATGGAAATGAAGAAGCCCAGATCAGAAGAAATCTTGGGCTGTGGATTTCTAGAAGAGGGCCTGTCTTCCAGATGAGGGCTGCAGCCTGCCCCAATTATAGGGAGACATCAAATGAAACACAATAGAGGCCACTACTGACCTTGAAGAGAGCAATTAAAAAAAAAAGAAAGAAAGACTAAAATCTAAACCAGAAAGCAAAGACACTATGCGTACACAGTTCTTTGGAGAATTGAATATATTTTTTGCTGTGAAATGGAGCTGAATCCTAGGACAGTATTTGAAGTGGGGAGGAGTTTAGAAGATTTAAGAAGATCAGAAAACCCACTGCTTGCTTGTACGCCATGAAAATGATCTAGCAGAGAGAAATAGATGCTACAAGAGGGGGAGGGAATGTGAAATAGTTAAATCCTTGAGAAGACTATACAGAGGAAGTGACCTGTACCCTGGAAGGAGAAAGAAGAAGTGCTTCCGGTGCAGGTATGTTTCTAGACCTGAGAGTGAGGAATGAAGATGTTTCTGTCTCACTTTGTTTTTCACTTCCACAACTAACACTGCATTAATGACCTGATTTGTGGGAGGGGCAGGAAAAAATTGGAGGCTTAGAGATTTAAGAAGAAAAATTGAAGCACAAACTAGCCCAAAGAATGTATAGAAAATATCCTAGAAAGAAAAAAAAAATTGGTAGGCAATATTGGGAACTCACTGGGAGTTTGAGGCCATGAGTTGGAAGTGAATTGAGCTGGTTAAGTTGTCTGAAATTCTACAGCTCATCTACCAGCTCAGACATAAACCTAGACAAGGAAAAGCTACATGCATCCAAGATGGTGAGAACTACCCAGGCACACGAGCAAATCACACCCCTTCCGGATGAGCTGCTCCCTCCCCTAGCTGCTAAAGGCTCACATCTGAGTCCCCATGCACAGGAAGGGAGCTGTTCTCCCCAGGGTCACATCTGGGGGTTGCTGGCTCTGTGAGCCTCAGCGAATTCCCTCAGTAGTGGGACACACAGGGCATGATGAGACTCAGGCTGTACCCATCAACACAAAGTGATTCACAGATTCTCAGAGAAAGGAAAAAAGTGGAACTCATCTCTTTACTTAATAGTCTTTATTTTTAAAGCAATTTTAGGGTCACAGCAAAAGTGGGCAGAAAATACAGAAATTTCTCATGCACCTTTTGTGTCCCCTTCACTCAGCCTCACTGGCTAGTGACATGAAATACCAGTGATACTTTGGCTACAATTAATGAGCCAACACTTATGCACCATCATCACCCAAGTCTATGGGTGAGGCTCACCCTTGGTGCTACACAACGATTTGGACAAAGGTCTAATGGCACAGACCCTCCTCCATGCTATCATACAAAGTAGTTTCGCTGCCCTAAAAATCTTTTTTTTTAAGGCTTTTTCAATTATATTTAATAACACATTAGCTTCAATTATCATAAAGGGTTTTTGTTGTTTTTATTATTTCAATATATCTCTTATTTTTGTTGCTCCTATTTTTGTTGGTATCTCTTGACCTCCAAATGTTTAGTTCTATATTGTATATTGTAAAGGCAGTTAGGAAGCGATAATAGCAGGAATAGTTGGGCAGGTGGTATAGGAAAGAAAAACTTAAATACAAGTTGTAATCTTTTTAAGAAAGAGAAAACTTCATACAACTGTATTTTTCCTTATCTAAAAAAGATATAGCACTGCTTTAAGGTATCTGCAGTATTACCACAGTTCTCAGGGGAAGAAAATAAATGGAAAGGTTCCATTTTGAAAAAAAATCAAGAAGAATATAATGTATTTCAGCAAATTCTTTCTGAGAATACAGATCTGTTCAAGAGAAAAACAGTAGGGCCATTATACACGCTATGGTTTTACACTTGATCTTAGCCAAAAGGCCAAGAAGCAATCACGCTATGGTTTTAAAGACAATAGAAATGGTAGGTTTCCATTGTTTTGTTTTGTTTTTTTTCCAGAAGTTCTTTTTCTCATATTTTCACCTTAGAAATCCTCGGTGGCATCTGCCCTTTTGAATGGGTTGCTGTGTTCATTTTCTAGAACTGTCACAAAAAATTACCACAAACTTGGTGTCTTAGAACAACAGAAATTCATTCTCTGACAGCCACAAGGCTGGAAACCCAGTGAAAGAGTTGTTCGGGCTCTGGAAAGAGTCTGCTTCTTGGCTCTTCTTGTGTCTGTTGGCCGTGGTGTCCTGTGGTGTCCTTGGCTTGGAGACGCAATGTATCCATCAGTGCTTACTACAGAAAACAGATTTAATCCAAGATACACAAATATATAAGGATTTACAAGATTGGTCTACAGTGGCCACCCACAGAGTTGGGTGTGGAAGAGTGAGCAAGGTCTGTCTGCGCACTGGGGCTCTGAAGGAGCCGGTCGAAGGCCTGGAGCTCAGCGTAGTGTCCTGTGAGTGCATATCAGGAGGCTGAAGGTCTGTGCCGGAAGGCTGGAGGGTCAGTGTTGGAAGCTGAAGGGTCTGCGCCGAAAGCCAGGAGACGACATCCAAGGTGAAAGCAAAGACTGGAGCTCCTCCGAAGAAGGCAGAAGCAGCCCTTCCTTCTTAGCCCTTCCCTTTTATACTATTCTGGTGCTAATCCTTGCTAGGGTGGGTCTTCCACACCCAGAACATGCTGAGTCAATTTAGTTGGGTGTTATTTACTCAAATTGGCACAATCAACTATTACACGTGATCTTCGCCCATTTCACTTCATCTTCCTCCTGGGGTCTGCTTTTCCTCTCTGTGTCCCATATGAGGGCTCCTGCTGAGGACTCACTATTGTCCAGAATGGTCACCTCAAGATCCTCAGTCTGCTTACACTGGCAAAGATTCTTTTCCAAATAGCTTCGTGAGCACCAGATTCCCAGTGGAGGTATTGCCTGTCGCCTCTCAGAGGTCACATTCCGCCAAGTGTGGGCAGAGTGGTGCAGAACTAGCTCTGGCCTCCTCACCAAGTGGAGAAAGATGAAGATGCTGGACACTAAGTACTCAGCAAGAACAGAGGCCATGCTGGGCTCTGGAGGTAGCTCAAAGATGTCTCATTCTGGGTGAATACTCAAGAACTGAGATAGGCTCCCTTAAACCCAGTTGTTGTAAAATAAATGAACCATAGCCAACCCTGGGGTGGAACCAGATATTCCAGGGACTGTACTGTCAGTACCGTCAACAGCACCAGACAACGAGGAAGAGAGAGACTTCATGCTTTCACTGTGGCTTGTAAAGTTTCAGTGAAAGAACCTCTGCTCTGTTTGAGTGACTATTTTAAGAGTCTATGTGGAAATCTCCACTCTGGGGACAGGTACGTTCATGGGTATATTTTCCTTAATTTAATAAAATAGTGTATTAATGTTCCTGTTAAAATTCTGCTTTAAAGGTTATTGCTTCTAAAAGTATGGAATTACAGTCAGTCACCACCACCCACCCAAATCTTAGTCTGCTCCGAAGCACCAGTGGAGTCTTGTTTGGACCTTGGATTCACCATCCTGGAGAACAAGGCAACAAACACAAGCCGGTTCTCAAAGCCATTATCTCAGGGTCTAGTTAGAAATGTTCTGAGACAAGGAAAATTTACAATAATAAAACAATAATGAGTAAAGTTCTGGTAATAATGACTAAGACAGTAACCTAGAAAAGGTACATGTTGTTAGGACTCCCGAACCATGATGAAGAAAGCCAGGTCAGAGGCAAATGGGCAGGACGAGGGATCCACGGCGATTCCACAGAGGACATTTGAGTGCCGCCAAGACCCCACAGTCCCTGCTGCTTGCTCTGCTTTCCTCTAGTGCCCCCAGGAAAGGCTTGCTTGTGCTCAACACCAGGTGGCCACGGAAACTGCTCACCAGCCCTCTTGGCCAAGGGTCCAGCTGGGCTGTTGTCTCATCCTTGTTTGATTTACAATTTTGGTTTTGGCTGAGCAAGAGAACTGTAAAGGGGAAACAAAGTATGCTCAATATGCCTGAGTACCATTATAGAAGAGCGGGAGAAGAGTCAGGGAGATGAGCACAGGGTGGGAGATGATGTAACAGATGGCAGCCGGTGAGCTGTGGGGCACAGGGAGATGGCCAGGAGTGCCAAGAAGCGTGGAAGACACTCTGCAGGCCGCCAGGCTCTTTGGCATATTTCAGGTGGCTGCACTCAACCTCCCCATCCCGTGGCCTTGGACAAGTGTCCAGCCCTGACAGCCATTAGGAAGGCGGGCCTGGCAAGCAGCCCTCATGGCACAGGGAGCAGGAGCTTGTGGGAGTGGCGGCCATTGTTGGAAGGTCATGTGACATGCTAGTGGAGAGTCCGGTCCCTGCACTCCTACCTGAGGATGCAGGATGGAGCCAACCGTTCTGCTTTCCCTAGAGATGCCGTCCTCTGCACTCTACCTGTCAAGGGATCTGGGAACCTGAGAATATCCGGGGCCATTAAAAAGGGAGGCTGAGCACATGGTGCAGTTCAGAGGGAAACAACAACCTCAGGGCTGAGACTGCCCTTGCAGCACAGTTAGGTGAGATCAGAGGAGAGTCGACAGATGCACAAGAAGTAAAGTTCCAAGCGCTGCCTGCACCGGGGCTGACAGCTGAGCCCGTGTGGACTGGTCCGGTCTTCTGGACACACCTTGCTGGTCCAGACTGCTCCTGTCCTTCCACTGATGTTTCCCCTGACCCTGTGCTCTGCTCCCTGCACCACTGTGGTAGTTTTCTGCTACACTAACACATACCTGAGAGCAATCAACTTATAAAATATGACTCACCATTTTGGAAGTTTCATCCCATGGCTGTCTGGCCCTGCTGTTTTGGGACCTCTAATGAGGTAGCCGAACATGGTTTAAATCATGGCCAGGAGTCAAAAAAGAGAAAAGAGGGTGTAGGATCCCACTATCCCCTTCAAGGGCAGTCCCCCGGTGACAGGGAGACCTACCACTAGGCCTCACCTCTTAAAGTTTCCTCCACCTGCCAATCACAATAAGGTAGGAGGCAGCGTTTACCTTTGGGGGACATGTAAGATCCAAACTATAGCACCCACCGAGCTATGTCCATCCCCACCCTGTCCAAGGCCACCATTCGACTCCTCCATGAATCACTGAGTCTCTGCCCAGCAGGATGACTTGCAGGCTGGCTCTCTCTCCAATTTTCCCCCAAATCCATTCTTTCTCACATAAACATTATTAGCCTATCACAAGGATTTAGCTAGCTTTTGAGGGTCAAAAACAAGTTATGGAATCTCAGACACCATTTTCTCTGTCTAAAAGCTCAACTCTTGCAAATCAATAGCCTTGGATCTCAAGACTAAAGTCCAAAACACCATCTGAGAAACCCACAAGAAGACAAGACTGCTCTGTTCTCAGAGTTCACTGCTCATGGCTTTCAAGAGAGAAAGATGTGGACACTTCCAAGGAGGCCTGAGATCAAGAAAAGAGAGGTATAAGAAGCACCACTGTGGATGTTTGTAGGTGAATACAAACGTTTACCCATTATGGCATTTAGATAACTACTGCAGAAATATATCCTATACTTACAGAACACTTTCAGATAGAAACATCTATGTGTGTGCATGTGCACCTGCCTAGAGAACAGGGCCACTGTCTTTGAGTAGTAGATGGCTGATTAGTGGGATTTTGATTACTTTATGGATTTCTGAATTATTCATATGTGCTGCCCTGAACATGGGCAGGGAATATTGTTAAAAATAAATTATAAATAGACTTTAACAAAAAACAGTGAGCAACAAACATAAAATAAAACTGCTCAGCATTTCTGTATCACATGTGTGTCACAGCTGAGGAAATTGATGGTAAGGGTCTTGCTGGCAGTGTGGAAGGAATGGAGCAACCCAGGCCTCGACCTGCTGTCCTGTGTTGTGTCCAGGGCTCGAGTCCATAGCCTCAGGCAGGAACACCCAACACCTCAAATCTGTCTGGTTCTTTTCAGTCAAAGTAGGGTCCTCGGATTCTCTCCAGCCCGGGCTGTATGCACATACCCTGATCCATAGTTCAGTTCTGGAGGACAAGAGATTTCTAGGACCAAGATGTCTTGACAACCCCGTAATATGGTAATTAAGTCCACAGTGTCATCATACACCCAGCTGTGAACGGAAGAGTCTAGAAAACACCCTCCCATCACTGACTATCCCCAAGGAGGTGGGGTCCCGTCCATCTTCAGTCACATCTTGGGGCTGGATTCCACCTCAGTCTGAGAATTGCTTGGAGTGATATGATGGTCCCTCATGGCGTCCATGTCCCTATCCCCTGTCCCTGTGCGCAGGTCAAAAGAACACTGCACATGTGATTAAGGATCCAGAGATGGGACGATTACCCTGATTATCCAGGTGGGCTCAGCTTCATAAGCACAAGTATTTCTTATAGAAGGGGAACACAAGTATTTTTCATAAAAGGCGGGAAATATTATCACAGAAGAAGAAAAAGCCACATGACAATGGAAGCAGATTAGAATGACGAGGTCAAAGGATGAACAGCCATCGACCCTGGAAGAGACAGGAAACAGATTCCACCCTGGAGCCTGCGGAGGGAAATGGAGGGAAACAGCCCTGTTGACACTTTGATCTTAGCTGGTTGAGTGCATTAGCCAGCTTTCCTGCCCCTGGGACACAATACCTGGCACTCCCAATTTAAAGGAAGAGAGATGCAACTTGTCTCATGGTTTCCTGGGATTCAGTGCAGGCTTAGCTGACTAGAAGGCAGGGACATCATGACAGGAGGGTGTAGCAGAGCAGAGCTGCTCACTTCATGGTGGCCAGGAAGCAGAGCAGAGGAACAGAGCCAGACAGAAAGGGACCAAGGACCAGATAGAGACCCCATATCACACCTCCATGAACCAGACACACCCACAAATGTGCTTTGCTAATTTTCTGGGCACTTCTTAATCCAGTGTGGTTAATGATCACAGAAAGTTGTGGTTTGGATGTCTTTAATTCCCAGGGTAAATATGCATTATTCTGATCGATTACATTTGTGATCATTTGTTACAGCAGCCAGAAAGTGGCCCCTCCTTCCCTGGCTCCCCATCCCAATGGGATAATGGCTGGACTCTTCAACAGGCTCTTGCCAGTGACAACCCAATGGCCACAGTAAGGCTTTGGTTCTTCAAGTTGCCTAGGCAACCCACACACCTGCAGGGATGGAGTCACAGCAAGGTGGAGCAAGGAATGCAGACCTTGTCTGCCTTTCATTTCACTTGCTCCTGGGCCAGGACATTCAGTGCTGAAATCCTGTCCTTGTAGAAGAGAGTCATAATTGTAAGTCCTGTTGGCAACAAGAGTTAGCAATTAGAGGCAGCTCCCTTCTCGGCCAGGAGCAGCAGACAGAAATTCAAAAGCCAGTTGCTCAAACAGGGGCCATGTTAGTCAGGCGAGGGACTCTGGGCTTGGGTGTCACAAGCTTGACCACCAGACCCAGCTGTCCTAAGAACCCAGCACTGTCACATGGGGCTTCTTTGCATAACTTGCATTTCCAGCTTTTAATCTGTCAGATCAGAATTAACTGTGGCTCCTCTCCAGGGGTGCCGCAACACCAGTCAGATGAAGTCTGTGCTAACTGTCACACGTTTGTAGCTGACCACTGGACTTAGACACCTTGGCGCCAGGTGAGAGAGCATGGCCCTTGTCTCATGTTTTCTGAACCACGCATGTTTGACACAAAGCCTGGCGATGAAGCTGAAGACAAGAAAGCGGGATTGTTCTGGAAAGACAAAACCAAAGCTGAGGTGTCTCCCTGAGTCATCTCCTCGGAACACGCTACTTCAGTGTTTTCAAATGTTTAGCTAAAGGAAAGTTTCTTCAAGGTGAAATGGAGATAGAAGCCCAACACGTAAAACTAATAAAGGTGGCATTGTTCAGATTGGTGTGAGGAGTGGCTCTTGGCACGCAGCCAGCCCCCTGTAGCTGCCCCGAGCGACTCTGGAGAACCTACAGCCAGCCTGCTTCATTCATTCTCACGGCTATTAGAGCTTATTGTCCCACGGAATGTTTTTAATAAAAACTGAGACTTTAACATGAAAAAACAGAGG